>CM072518.1:73638251-73838251 GCA_036898135.1 Oncomelania hupensis | reverse complement strand
AGCACCCCACTACGCTCACATCCCGGTACAGGCGCCTGTGAGTAGACCAGATCTGCTTTGCATTAGAGGATCTTATACCTGTCAAGGGGTTTTCGGGTTGTGGTGTAGCAATTTAACAGAAAAACCATAGCAAATGGAGGTTTGGTGTAGCACTAATGTGAATCACGTGATTCGCAACAAAACTTGAAACTTCTGCATCCAATATAAACACACACATCCAATGTGTTTACAAATTTTTTGTAAAATCTTGTTAATGCACAACACTTTGTTACAATAATTTAAAAAAAATGAGTCTGTATATATGGAATAAGGGTGGGGTGTCTGGAAATACATTTGAATGGAATTTAATCTTTTCTAATCCTTTTTCCTATCGAGCACAAATTCTAACTTTTTTTTTTCTTCATAAATATGTTGCTATTTGCTTTCACCTTTTCTGTAGGTTGTTTGCAAGTTTGTTTTTTTTCTTCTATTGCTTCAAAGATTCTTTTCCACGGAATTTTATACAATGGACTGGATTCCGGTATTTGGTTATTATTTTAATTGATAAATTTACAAATTACCCCCTATAAAATTATGTCCTTCACCTTGGCCTCCGAGTTCACGACTTCCGGTCTCCCGGATGGGGCATTTTTCGTGTGTTTTGCTGAACTCTATACCAAAGTACGAAGTTTGCAGCAGCGATGGTGAACAAAAATTGTTGTTATGGTATTTGCAAAAGCTATTCACGGCGAAAACATAAACCTCACAAGCAAGGAGTTGACTTTATTTACTTTCCACAACCGAATGTCAACTTGGAAAAGTGAAAAGAATGGGTGAAAGAGTGCGGTCAGCCGACTAAAGGAGCAAATGCCTTCACGGTGCAAAACGTTAAAAAGCACACCTACATATGTACAAAACATTTTATCGGCGGTAAAGGACCTACATTTGAATATCCCGATCCTATACCTGAACGAACACGTGTTGCGGAAGTGCGGTGCTTTTACTAAGTGTCTTTAAACCGGACTCGACCGGAACAGACTACTTTCGCGCGAAAACCCCCTTGGTTAAAAAATATTATCATCACTTTTGAAAAATTGCGTAGCAGCTTTGTGATACGCCGTAGCAATGGGAAAATGTTTAAAATGCGTAGCGCTACGCAAAAATCCGTAGCACTTGACAGGTATGGGATCTACAACATTCGGTGAGTGAGACGTTTGGCAGTTGAGCCCAGCATCCGCCTGAGCTCACGACGATGTGCCAAAAGCAAAAGCGTTCCACATACTAAAAGATATAATAGAATATAGGCTTGATAGATCTGTGGAATTCTAGTTTAGCCACATTTAGACTACACCTCAGCTCTCATACTTAGTACTGTATTAGATGCTGAAAACGCCACCAAAGACTCTCGAATTGTGTTTGGGCCCGTGAAGTGGGCTACTGAGACTTTACTTATTCACGAAATGTCTGCCTGACATGAGCGGGCTAGCCTGGAAATCTCTAGAAATCTGTGCGCTTTCTCGGCTTATGAGTCCCCGCGCTGGCGTGACGCGGCCCATCACCAATTCCGAGAGACGAGGAAAGCAGTCTGGACCGGTTTTTTTTTATTTCCAATCTAGAAAAGAAGAACCAGGCCAGATAGGATACGTCAGCGCAGTTGAGACTATTCGAGGCAGTCTTCCCGAGCCCTGAAGCTGAGGCAGAGGAAGTATGTCTCCACTAGCACCATTCACGCTGATACAGACATCACATGACATAGCAATCGATCTCACTATCATAATAATCTAAAACAAGAATTAAAATAGAACTAAAATCGTATGGTTCCAAATTGATGAATTTATGTATGTATTTATTTACAATTTATTTATTTTATTTTTTTTAATTTAGTTTATTTTATAAATGCGAAAAAAAAAATTATGTTGCCTCACATAATATGACACAAGAATGAAATAGAACTGTCATCGTATATGGTTCCAAATTATTTTATTTATTTACTGATTCATTCAGGTTTTTAAAACAAATATTGTGTTTCATTTGAATAAGATTTATTATGTTGTCTCTGTTTTTTTTGTTTATAGATTAAAAACTATTTTTTATTTTTTTTCTGCGTGTGTAATACGTTAATTTTGTTGACCCTTAAAAACCTGTCTTAACTAAGTGCAATGGATCCGCGCTGCCATAGCAAAAAGAAAATGGATCCGCGATATCATAGAAGGTAGCAGTAGTAGCCTACAGCCCATGTATCTTAGGTAGATGGGTGGATATATCAGGTAGCAATAGTAGCCTACAGCCCATGTATCATAGGTAGATGGGTGGATATAGCAGGTAGCAGTAGTAGCCTACAGCCCATGTATCATAGGTAGATGGGTGGATATAGCAAGTATTAGTAGTAGCCTACAGCCCATGTATCATAGGTAGATGGGTGGATATAGCAAGTATTAGTAGTAGCCTACAGCCCATGTATCATAAGTAGATGGGTGGATATAGCAGGTATTAGTAGTAGCCTACAGCCCATGTATCATAGGTAGATGGGTGGATATAGCAGGTAGCAGTAGTAGCCTACAGCCCATGTATCATAGGTAGATGGGTGGATATAGCAGGTAGCAGTAGTAGCCTACAGCCCATGTATCATAGGTAGATGGGTGGATATAGCAGGTAGCAGTAGTAGCCTACAGCCCATGTATCATAGGTAGATGGGTGGATATAGCAGGTAGCAGTAGTAGCCTACAGCCCATGTATCATAGGTAGATGGGTGGATATAGCAGGTAGCAGTAGTAGCCTACAGCCCATGTATCATAGGTAGATGGGTGGATATAGCAGGTAGCAGTAGTAGCCTACAGCCCATGTATCATAAGTAGATGGGTGGATATAGCAGGTAGCAGTAGTAGCCTACAGCCCATGTATCATAGGTAGATGGGTGGATATAGCAGGTAGCAGTAGTAGCCTACAGCCCATGTATCATAGGTAGATGGGTGGATATAGCAGGTAGCAGTAGTAGCCTACAGCCCATGTATCATAGGTAGATGGGTGGATATAGCAGGTAGCAGTAGTAGCCTACAGCCTGTCGCGAGATGACTAGTTTTACCCTGCTTACTTTACTATTTAGCCTTGTTTAGTCAATGTAATCTTAGAAAGTTAATGTAGTATAGAGCAGACGATGACAGTATAACGGAGGTACACACACTGCGAGCTTGACGCAAACAGTGCAGTGACGTCAGCACTGTGTGCGTGGAAGCAAAAAGCTTATCCAATGGGACTCAGGCAGAGCGGTTAGAGCCGGTTCTGAATGGGTCAAAACCTGGCTTAGATTGAGTCAGTCCTATGAAATACACCGAAGTCTACACAGCTAGACCGGAGCAGAGAAAAATCTCCACTCATAGACCAGGAAGCAGGACTTTTAGAATCTTAGAATTCTATCAAGTAGCCACGGGGCCCGACTTTGTCAAACAGGTAAATGAACCTACTTCTGTTTCATCATGATATATTTGTATTATTGTTGAAATTATGTTTGTGGAATTTGCTATGCATAGAATTGAATTGTTCGTCCAACGTTGCGTGACCACGTGGCGAAACACGACCAGTAGCTCCGCCATGTTGTATACCTGACGGAACCACTGTTGGTTAACCTATATGTATGTTTGCAGACCAGTGGCTGTACCAGTGAATGTTTATAATATTATAAATTCTTTATGTGTATAATTAGCCACGATTTATATTTATGTATGTATAGGAAATTAGAGTTGAGATTCCAGTGGACCACGGACGTAGCAGAATGTTCGTCGCTTATGTATAGAGATGTGGAGCTATCACTGAGGGCTACTTTGGCTTTCAGTGAGACGCTCTGCACAAACCTATTATTCAAGGTTGTGCAGAATTTCGTCTCTTATATTACAGACGAGCAGGCGAAATATCCCGTGCGCCGAACTCCACAGAAACGACGAGTTGGCTGTTTAGCCTCTACAGCAAAGGACTGAGAGAGCTCCCCTGGAAAACACTCGCCAAGACAACACAGCTTGTCAAGGGACCAAACTACATGACGACACAGCGTGTACCAGAAGCTACCTCATCAAAGGGCTTCAAACCACAAGCTAAGTGCCCAGGAATCAGTGCACTTAAACTGGTAGCAAAAGGACCACAGTAGTCCACTCTTCAGAAAATAGTAAAACGGACCACAGTAGTCCAATCTACATGAACTCTAGTAGCCAGTGCCCTATGAAGACATAACAGCTGCCTAGACTATCAGCGATCGAATTATTTGCATTTACTTATGACTTTTTAAGGTAGATTAGTATCTCGAAGATATTGTATAGAGTAGAAGAAATAAATGTGTGATTTTAACTGTTATCAAGTGGCTGGACTACATATGATTCATAGCCGTGTGAAAGCTAGTGTGACAGTGATCTTTTACCATTTTTCTATCTATCTCTGTATCCCAGCCTTAACACAGACCGAGCTAAACAAATAAATTTATTAAAGTAATTCATCGGGTGACTAACTAGCAGTTCCCATAGAATAAAGCGTGAGGGTTACAGCATTCCATTGTGCAGAGCCCAGTAACACCTAAAACTCCACGTGACACAGCCCATGTATCATAGGTAGATGGGTGGATATAGCAGGTAGCAGTAGTAGCCTACAGCCCATGTATCATAGGTAGATGGGTGGATATAGCATGTAGCAGTAGTAGCCTACAGCCCATGTATCATAGGTAGATGGGTGGATATAGCAAGTATTAGTAGTAGCCTACAGCCCATGTATCATAGGTAGATGGGTGGATATAGCAGGTATTAGTAGTAGCCTACAGCCCATGTATCATAGGTAGATGGGTGGATATAGCAGGTAGTAGTAGTAGCCTACAGCCCATGTATCATAGGTAGATGGGTGGATATAGCAGGTAGCAGTAGTAGCCTACAGCCCATGTATCATAGGTAGATGGGTGGATATAGCAGGTAGTAATAGTAGCCTACAGCCCATGTATCATAGGTAGGTGGGTGGATATAGCAGGTTGCAGTAATAGCCTACAGCAAAACAAAATGAACGGATCTGTCATGCGCGTCTCAATGATTGTAATCCTAACACTGCCTACCACAGGCAAATATGGCTTGTGATCAACAGTGCGTTTCAAGCAACAGAAAACGTCAAAGTTCTCAGCTCCTCCTGGTCAGAATTGAACAAAAAATTACACCACTGTGTCCACCTTATGGTGGCGGAGAAAACTGTATTGATCACTACTGACAAAAGGAAGAATAGACAGTGATGATGCCCTAAGAATCCCCCGCCGACGTGGAGAGACCCTCTGATCACCCTCCTCTCTCCCCTTCCCTACTCTGAATAATATAGTTCTTTAGCGTTACCCTGCAGTGACACCGATGGAGGTGAGTCACTGTATAACCGTCATAACAGAAAAATCGACACTGGCGAGTGTGATGACACGAGGTTTCGACGCACGCTAGTAGTAAGTTGTGCCAGATCTGTATATAATGTAGGGTTTCACATTTCTAGTGATGCAGTGTACAAAGTTTGAATCACCAGTCTTTATTGCGTATGTTATTATAGGAATGTATGGTTTTCACGTGCGAACGCATAGCTCGATGGGGATTGGGGCTGAACGAAACTCGATGCCTTGTACTGTGAACTGGAAGAAGGTTTAGGCCTCAGAGTCAGATTGGGAGCGCTTACTAGCAGACAGATATTTTGGATGGAATGTGACTGTGATAGAATTAGAGTCTATTTCATAAGGGTAATGTATCTTGTGTTAGTACCACCCGAGGTCTTGCTCCTTCATCAGGACAAGAATGACCAGAGTACTGTAAAGACTGCTTGAGTAAAGTAATTCTCTAGTAGTAGCGGAAAGTTTATGACTGCCACCATTTCTGTGTGAAATAAGTGTAGAGTCTATACTTAAGGGCGTGTACTCTTTGTTTAGGGACCACCCAAGGCTCAGTGACCTCGTCAGTACTGAGATGCTCCATGAGCATAGCATAGTATAGTGCAGTAACGAACCATCTACTCTCAGCAGATAGCAGTGTGTTGTGTTGTGTCATGTTGTGGAGTGTGTTGTCTATCTGTTACTTTACAGGCCGAGGACTTTAAGGTGAGTGGGTGCCCAGTATTTCAATTCCTTAGTGGCTATGCACTCCTAGAATGCGTACGTGAATGAATGATGTTGAATGAGGGGGAAGGGGATATATTTTGTTAAATAGTATTTTCTATATGATTTTCTTGTTTAAATATGTAAAATGAATAATGTTGTTGATGGTGTTGCCAAAATGAAGTCAAGGGTGATGATGAAATATACATGTTAAAATGAGAGAGAGAGGGGTGATGAATATGAGGTAGGGGTGACGTTGTATTATAGTATGCTAGAGAGGGATAAATGTGAATGAGGGGAGACAATGTCCTATAGTGGGGAGAGAAATGATGAAGGTGAGAATGAGGATGAATCAGGATTGTTTGACTGGAAATGGAATTATAATTATAATGTGTATTTGTATGAACAACCATGTTTATAAGAAGGAATGTAAGTTATAGAATTAAAAATTGAATTGTTGAAATGCATATGTAAACAGGTCAAGGTGGCGGATGGCGGAAAGAGTTATTTCTTATGTATTGTTTACCTTTTTATGAGGATAGATTAGTAAGACGATTTATTTGTTGACCAGATTGGGCATAC
Source organism: Oncomelania hupensis (assembly GCA_036898135.1). Lineage (NCBI taxonomy): Eukaryota > Metazoa > Mollusca > Gastropoda > Littorinimorpha > Pomatiopsidae > Oncomelania > Oncomelania hupensis. Next base: position 73,831,605 of record CM072518.1, on the reverse strand, counting down.
TTCTGCCATACTACTATTTGTGCTGTACTACTACTTTTACCACTTCTGCTTACTTTTGCTGTACTACTTCTGCCATATTGCCTGCATTGTGGTTTGACTGTGTTGGACGTCGCGGCCACAACTGCCACGTCCTCCTTTCTGACGTTGAGGGTGCTTGTCACTGCCACGACTCCCCCTGGGTAGACGCCACAAACAAACACCTTACACACGCAGATAACCCAGACAGAATGACAGTTTCCCGCAGACGTGAAGTGATGATAACACAACAATTATATATACAACTTTCAAGCTATTTATTCATTCATACCACACACTCATACACATACAACATTTACACATGAAACGAGAAAAATGGTGATGGAACAATCAATGGGTCGATGAACAATGAACTGGAAATGTCAGATGAACGGGGGTTGCTGATCAACCACGTCTAACTAACGACTGTGCAATGCTAATGTCCAAGCACAGAGGGGGCAAGTGTCAAGAGGGGGACAACAAAGAACAAGCCGACCTGATAGTAGGGTGTCCCCGTTGATGTCTCCGAAAGGTAGCTGCCTCCTCGTTGTGGTTGTCACCGGACTGTCGCTGTTAAATCCAGGCGTAGTGGTGTCGCCACTCCCTCCGCCGCCGACGATGACGATGATGATGATGATGACGCTGTAGTTGCGGCGGCCCTGCCGCCGTCGACGCCTCTCAGCCTGACTCCTCCTGTCGGCTACCTTGTAACGCCGAGGCTAGGTCCCGCAACTGACGTCACGATCACGCGGGAAAGATGGGGTGGTGGAACAATGAGGATGTCACAAACGTGGACGTGGACGAATGGGTGGTGATGATGATGTGGGTCCAACGACCGGATGTCGTCGTCGTCGTCGCGCTGAAGAATTCGACGAACTTCCGAGCGACGAACAAAGACTTTCGAACCTGCAACATGCTTGCTGTATTGTTAATGTCAAGTCCACCCGATTCTGTCCCCCTCCCTCCTCACACTCTCCCCCCTTACTACACTAACTAATTCCGGTACCTTGAGGAAGCGCCACTGCTGTCCATTTCACTTCCCTTGACTACTTTTACTGTCTCTTGTAATCAACCACATAATTCAAGAACTAAATGACATTATGAATGCATGAAATGAACAATGCTGCAAATGAATACATGAAATCATCAACACATTATCCATCTTGAGCAACCGCAACCTCAACAACAGCAACCACTTCCATCCTTCCTTCATCACACTTCACCCCCATTCTCCTCCCTCATTCTCCCTCCTTCAGTCGCACCCTTCCTCTCCTCAGTGCAACCATACTTCCCCCAGCCTCACGCACAGCTATCGTTCAACACCCCAAACAGCCGGCCATCGGTCATTAGCACAGTAAAGGAAGATCACCATCACACTTACCCAACGGCTCGATTGTAAAGTACCTGTAGCTAGCGAACTTCCGACTGCTTGCCTACAAAGTACTCCAAGTAAGGTATCCAGTGCGTAGTAGTTTCCGTTAGTGGACAATAACCTCGACACTAACCTACCACAAACTCACAAACTTAGTTATTTGCTCACACTCTTCCTCGTGCTTGCTACTACCACAGTAACATATCCAACTAGGCTTTCCCTAGAACCAATTATTATTTACGTTAATAACTGTTCCAACCTTACTTCCAGAACAAAATACCCAGAGAGCTAAGACCGTACGTCTTCTCTATCACTCTGCAAAACGTGTTCTGACTAACAGTGAACACATTCCCAAAACTGGCTGGCCAAACTATGCTGTTCAAAAATCACGCTTTCCACGCATAACCATACATACGGCATCGCGCAGTTACTACCCCAACTCATTAACTCTCCACCCACACTTTCTACCTGGTTTCATCACAGGCTGCCCTGTGACACACCCCCCTCCCAAGACGAAACTACGGAGAGTTCAAAACCTAATCTTCCACGGGGTCAGATCTGCTGAGGAAATCCGCCTCTATGTTGTCTCTTCCTGGAATCGGTCGAACCGTGAAGACATAGGCCTGCAACTGCATAGCCCATCGGGTGAGTCTGGCACTGTTGAGGTGCGTTCTCTGCAAGTACTGCAGCGGTCGATGGTCTGTCTCCAGCCAAAAGTGCCGTCCAAACAGGTACGGTTCAAACCGTTGTACCGCCCACACGACTGCCAAACACTCCTTCTCGATGGTGGAGTAATTCCGCTCCGCTGGCAGCAGCTTCTTGCTGGCAAACCCCACTGGTTGCACACCCTCACCGGTTTCTTGCATCAGTGCAGCTCCTAGCCCTTGCTCGGATGCGTCTGTCCTCAGGATGAACTCCTTGTCCAGGTTCGGTAACTTGACCACTGGCTCACTGGTCAGTGCTTTCTTCAAGTCTTCGAAAGCTTTCTGGCAGTCATCCGTCCAGTTGATCTCCCCCTTCTTCCTTACCCGCACGATCGGTGCTCTGTACGGCGATGAACAAGACTCGGTAACCCCCAACTCCAGCATCGGTTCCACTTCACTCTTGGCGACTTCCATCTGCGAAAATGGTAGCGGATGCCGTCGGTGACGTTCAGGGCTGTTGTCGGTCGACATCACCTCGCACTCGTCCAGCGGCGGTGCTCTCTCATGTAGCGCAGATAGCTCCGTGTCTATCCGTATGTCCACTGGCCCTTCGCTCGCTTGAAGCGGTATCAGTGGTACAGCGCCCTGGTAGCTGCCGTCTGAGGTTCCCTCTGTCTCAGTTTGGTCCAACACGACGGCCACCGTCGGTTCTGGTTCTGCTCGGCGTTCCTCATAGCGCTTCCGCACGATCGTGTGGTACGGCTTCCTGTTCCTGCCGACTCTCTGCACACGCGCTTTCCTGATGCGCCCCTTGGGTGTCGTTCGTTGACATGCGTCGCATGAAGTACAGTACTTCCGGACATCGCGGCACATCCCTGGCCAGTAGTACTTGGTCCACACCTGATCTAGGGTCCCCTTGGCTCCTCGGTGTTCAGCCATAGGCGTGTCGTGTCCCGTGCGTAGCACCTCCGACTGAAGCTTGGCTGGTACCACCAACTGTCTGCGATCCACTTTGTCCTGTCCTGTGTATTCGCGGTACAACAGGCCTCGCTTCCAGACAAATGCCACTTGCCCTTTGCCTCGTTGCTCCTTTCCTGCCTTCCGGTCCGCTAGCTGTCGCACCTTTGCAAGTTCGTTGTCTTCCAACTGTAGTTGACGAATCTCCTTCGGCGTCGCGACGATGTTCATACTCGGTCCGACCACCACTGGTTCCGTAGCGACTTGCTCCCTGGCTGCCTGCGCTCGCGTCTGCACAGCGCAACACTCAGCACTCCCCTCGGCAAACACTGGCAGTGCTGTATCACGTTGCTGTTCTGTCCTCGCCCAGTTGCCGATCACCACTGGGTAGATCAAGTCCGGCACCACCACTACCTCCACTCTCCCGGTGTAGAACGGTGACTCGAACTGCACCCACGTTGTCGGCAGTGATCTGGATAACTGGCGAATGGCGAATCCGACACGCCGCGTGCGTCCCGTGTACACAAGGTTGGCAACCTCTCCCTTCCGCAGGCAAATCAAGTCGGCCCCCGTGTCCCTCACAGCCGTCAGCGGAACACCTTCCACTACCACTTGGCTCTGGAACCGAGGATCTCCCTCCTTGCCTGCCTCCTTCAAGATGCGCAACGCTGCTCCACCCCGCTCGCTGCGTTTCGGACAGTTTCGCTTCAGATGCCCCTTCTGCCCACAGCTGTAGCACTCCCGCTTGTCCGGCGAGTTGGGTCGCGGTCCTGCTGGCTTGTGGCCCTCACTCTTATCCCTGGGCGTAAAGGGTTGACGTGGTGGGAAACGTAGGTTGGTCCCGGCTCTGGCGTCGACGTACTGCTGCGCTAACGTCGCGGCCTCCTCCACCGTTGCTGGGTTGCGCTCGCGCACGAACGTGACCAGTTCTGGTGTCAAACCGTTGACCATCTGCTCCATCAGCACTAAGTCAAGTAAGTCCGCATACGTGGCCTTCTTGTTCGCTAGTCCCATCCAGCGTTCCAGGAACAACTCTGACTTCCGCAGATACTGTTTGAAAGTCTCTGGTGGCTCCCTTCTTAGCTGGCGAAACTTTTTGCGATACGTCTCGGCCGTCAGGTTGAAACGTACCAACAACGCTGCCTTCAGGATCTCATAGTCGGCAGAGTCGTCCTCGTTCAAACCGACGTAAACTTCCCTCGCCTTTCCCTTCAGCAAGGTCCCCAAACGAATAGCCCACGTGTCCTTCTTCCAGTCCTGTGCCTTGGCGAATCGCTCAAACTGACACAAGTAGGTTTCTAGGTCGTCCTTATCCTCGAAGAAAGGTAACCTGAGCTTGACCGTCTCGAACTCGGGTTGACGATTCCTGCGGTTCCCAGCGCCTTGCGACGTCAGCTGCGCCATCGCTAGCTCGTGTGCCATCTCTCTCTCCCTCTCTCTCTCTCTCCGGTCTGCATCTTCCCGGCTCGCTTTCCGGTCTGCATCTTCCCGGCTCGCCCGCTCTCTCCGGTTTGCTTCCTCCTCCCTAACCCTCAACTCGGCGTCCTCCCGGCTCGCCCGCTCTCTCCGGTTTGCCTCCTCCTCCCTAGCCGCTTGGTCTATCGCGTAGTCTAACGCTGCCTGGCCCTTCAATCCTTCGCGCTTGGCGAGCCTCAAGATCCTCTCCATCGGCGTCTCGTCCGCGAATGGTCCTGTCCTCGGCGTCGGTGCCGCCTCGACCTTGTAGATCGAACGGTAGGGGTTGGTCTCAAACCTCTTCGGCCTCGTTGCATCACCCAGGCGATCCTGGTCTCCGTAGACGTCGGTGCCTGCTGACATCCCGCCAGTCGCGCCAAATCCCGTCACAAAAGGATCACTCACTGTGTCTCTGGCTTCGAACGTCGTCAACTCCTCGTCCACTGACCCACGACGCGATGACCTAACCGGCGATCTCCGCTGCTCGGTCGCAGAAGGCAAATCGGTGACTCCTGAATCCACCGCTGACGCCGTGCGCTCGTCCATCGTGACACCCACGCGAGAACGCGTACGAGCCGCGATCGGTGACACTCCTTCAGTCTCCTCGATCGATGCCATCCTGCTTAAGGAAAGCAACAACAACCAACAACAACAACAAGTCAAAGTCCTACAACCCTACCTAACCTAGCCTAGCCCTAGATACTAACCTACCTATCTAAGCTATCTTCCTTACCTATCTCCCACCTCCTCCCACTCAAACAGTGGAAACTGGCCTGCAAGGTAGCGAACCGGTTGGAGAGTGCAATGGCCCCCTCCCTCTCGTGTGGTCGAACCCAGGCCGGCTGTGAGCCTCCGCTGAACAGCGACCTGACTCCCTCCAACCACCCGCTGGGGTGCACACTCTCACCGAGTCACGCCTCACACACTCGGACACCACAAGACAATTACGACACAACTTCACGTCTGGGCACACTCACACCATACCCTGCATCTCCACCATATGTCACTGCCACGACTCCCCCTGGGTAGACGCCACAAACAAACACCTTACACACGCAGACAACCCAGACAGAATGACAGTTTCCCGCAGACGTGAAGTGATGATAACACAACAATTATATATACAACTTTCAAGCTATTTATTCATTCATACCACACACTCATACACATACAACATTTACACATGAAACGAGAAAAATGGTGATGGAACAATCAATGGGTCGATGAACAATGAACTGGAAATGTCAGATGAACGGGGGTTGCTGATCAACCACGTCTAACTAACGACTGTGCAATGCTAATGTCCGAGCACAGAGGGGGCAAGTGTCAAGAGGGGGACAACAAAGAACAAGCCGACCTGATAGTAGGGTGTCCCCGTTGATGTCTCCGAAAGGTAGCTGCCTCCTCGTTGTGGTTGTCACCGGACTGTCGCTGTTAAATCCAGGCGTAGTGGTGTCGCCACTCCCTCCGCCGCCGACGATGACGATGATGATGATGATGATGCTGTAGTTGCGGCGGCCCTGCCGCCGTCGACGCTTCTCAGCCTGACTCCTCCTGTCGGCTACCTTGTAACGCCGAGGCTAGGTCCCGCAACTGACGTCACGATCACGCGGGAAAGATGGGGTGGTGGAACAATGAGGATGTCACAAACGTGGACGTGGACGAATGGGTGGTGATGATGATGTGGGTCCAACGACCGGATGTCGTCGTCGTCGTCGCGCTGAAGAATTCGACGAACTTCCGAGCGACGAACAAAGACTTTCGAACCTGCAACATGCTTGCCGTATTGTTAATGTCAAGTCCACCCGATTCTGTCCCCCTCCCTCCTCACACTCTCCCCCCTTACTACACTAACTAATTCCGGTACCTTGAGGAAGCGCCACTGCTGTCCATTTCACTTCCCTTGACTACTTTTACTGTCTCTTGTAATCAACCACATAATTCAAGAACTAAATGACATTATGAATGCATGAAATGAACAATGCTGCAAATGAATACATGAAATCATCAACACATTATCCATCTTGAGCAACCGCAACCTCAACAACAGCAACCACTTCCATCCTTCCTTCATCACACTTCACCCCCATTCTCCTCCCTCATTCTCCCTCCTTCAGTCGCACCCTTCCTCTCCTCAGTGCAACCATACTTCCCCCAGCCTCACGCACAGCTATCGTTCAACACCCCAAACAGCCGGCCATCGGTCATTAGCACAGTAAAGGAAGATCACCATCACACTTACCCAACGGCTCGATTGTAAAGTACCTGTAGCTAGCGAACTTCCGACTGCTTGCCTACAAAGTACTCCAAGTAAGGTATCCAGTGCGTAGTAGTTTCCGTTAGTGGACAATAACCTCGACACTAACCTACCACAAACTCACAAACTTAGTTATTTGCTCACACTCTTCCTCGAGCTTGCTACTACCACAGTAACATATCCAACTAGGCTTTCCCTAGAACCAATTATTATTTACGTTAATAACTGTTCCAACCTTACTTCCAGAACAAAATACCCAGAGAGCTAAGACCGTACGTCTTCTCTATCACTCTGCAAAACGTGTTCTGACTAACAGTGAACACATTCCCAAAACTGGCTGGCCAAACTATGCTGTTCAAAAATCACGCTTTCCACGCATAACCATACATACGACATCGCGCAGTTACTACCCCAACTAATTAACTCTCCACCCACACTTTCTACCTGGTTTCATCACAGGCTGCCCTGTGACAATGCTGCTCTGAGGGGTTGCATGCCATCACCGCCCGGACTCTTCGCTTCACCCCAGACGACCGGGAGACTACCCCCCTGGGTTCTGCATTCGACACCTCGCATTTCCACAGTCATACACACTTGCATTATACACATAAAACATATCCACATCTTCAGAGAAATTTAGAGCAGTATTCTTTGCTATCTGTGTGTTGACTACGTCGTTTTGTGATTAGCTAAAAGACAAGAGTGCCACAGACAGTGAACATTTGATTAGTAAAGCCAGTTAATTTAATTTAATAGATTCTTAAGGTCTTGCTGGCTAGATGCCTTAACTTGTAATCGAATTTATTTTCAGCTTTATTTGCTCATTGTTGCATATTGTTGTGTGGGCATTTTGTGTACAGTTCTAGGGGTTTCAGAATAGACAAGGGAGGTAATTGTTCATTAATTGTTGGGTTGTGGGTTCGGACAGGGTTTGACGGTGGTTTAGAGTTCCCGTTATCCTGTGTGTTTGTTGTTGAATAAAAGAGTGTAAATGTTCATCTGGCATTTGTCTTAGTTTTTTTTAGTTTGAGTTCGATCTCTTTCACTCGTTGTTTGAGCTGACGTCGCGGAACCCACTCGGGTGACGTGACAGCGAGAAGAAAAACAGAAATCCTCTCCACTCTCGAGATGAGAACCCAGGCTGTTCAGCAGGCCAGGCGGGCGTTCTACAACGGAGATTCTCCGCTGCTCTATAATGGCTAACGCTCAGCCGTCTCGTTATCCCATGAATATGAATGCAGGCTCTTGCATTCTCCGTTGTATAGTTCTGCAGGAGTGAACGTTTGGCGATTTCTGAAAAAAAAAAACTTTCTGCAAAGAAGATAACAAGTCGGAGAGACCATTGCCATTGTTTTCCTCAATCAATGTTTGCCCGTCTCAAGACCGGGAAATGAACGAATCGAGAAGGGGACACTGACTATCATAACAAATCTGCCTGCTGTTTATTTATATTTTTATGTCGGTAGATCATTAGTGTTTTATTTTTAGATATCATGGAAGATGGAGTGGTGGCAGGGTGGTGATAATGGTGGTGAAGATGGGGTAGCGCTTTGAATTTAGCACTGACCACGTAATTGGTCAGCACCAACAGCCTTTTGTATTAGTGGGTTAATTCAAAAACAGCAAAATGTCACTATGACTTATCATCTACAGAATCTTTTCTTCCATTGTTCGGTTCATTGGAAGTGTTATTTTTGGATAGTGTGGGGGATGGACTCTGAGGTTACCGAAATGTAAATGGAAAAAGATTACTCTATTTCAATTTTTTTAATGCAATAAACTCGTGTGAGGAAAAATGTGTTGGTGTTTTTTCTAGTTATTTGTGGACAACGTAGCACAAAAGCACCTACCTGCTGCTCTAGCTCTGAAAACATCGGGTAAAAATGTCAGAACAAGACAAAATTAATGACATCACACTAGTACACAAGAGTATGCTGGTTAAACGATCATCTGTGGTGCCCCAGCTACCTCCGAGTTACGGGATAGGATAGGATAACACAATAAGCACATAGATCGTTGCAACAGAACAACAACCAAAAAAAGGAAGGAAAAAAAGACAGACAAACAAAAAAAGGAGAAGAAGAAAGAAAGAAATACCAATAGGGAGTGGGGAGGGTGGGGTTTGGGCTGAGGGAATAGGGGTGACGTCTAGGACAAAGAAATGGCGGCATAAACCTTGGGGTGAACTACAGAGTTGGAAATGGTTGACATTTTTCCTAACTCCATTAGCTTCACATTAATTGTATTCGTCCAAGCGTACTGGTGCCAGCTGCTCGTAAAACAAAATCATTTCTTGTCGACCAACTTTTTCTCTTCCTCCTCCTCCTCCTCCTCCTTCTCCTACACCTCCTCTTCCTTCATCCTTTTCCCCTTCCTTCCTTCCTTCTTCTTTCTCCGGGAGGGGATGAGGAGAAGGATAGGAGGGGGGGGGGGGAGAGGGGTGTAAGAACAAGTAAAGCAAATCCTTCCTGTGTTTTCTGGAAATAAAATGGTAATAGATGGGAGCGTGATGATTTTATTTATAGAGTTATAGTTTTTGACGTTAGAAAGAGGGCAAACAAGAAAGAAAAAAGGAAGGAAACAAAAACAAAACAAAAAAAGTTTGCTTGATCAAGTCAAACGCAAGGACGACCGTCTTTATTCAGGGCACGTGGGTCGTCATGCAAAGGGAATGAACGCGTGGTACAGATCAAGGGAGAGAAAAGGCAAAAGGTATCAATTATTCCCCTTGAAACCAAAGGGACGCTAAGACGTATTGTCTTTCCAATTACCGCGATCTATGCTCCTGGGGAAAAAAGAAAGAAAGGATGGCTGGAAGGAAGGGAAAAAGAAGGGATGGGAAGAAAAATAAAATATATAGGCAAAAATAGATCGTAAGGAAACAAGACAAGCGAACTAACTAGGATCGAAGCGGGAAGTTTGCGGATTGGATGTGACGTAATGTACGAACTTTTCCTTGCGCCGAGATTGCCACGGAAGCAGCAGCAGAAGAAGCAGGAGGAGGAGGACGAGGGGAAGAAGAATTGACAGAGTAGACTAAATAACAAAAAAAGAACACATTTGGAATATTATTTTTTATACTCTAGCTTTAGGCCTATTCTAGGGAGAGAACATTGAAGCTCAACGTCTACACCCACCATTGGCGATATGGCAGACGGGGATAACCATCCCAGTGTGTTACACTCGTTTGATGTTGGTGTTTTTCTATCAGTAGTTGATTCAGCCCCGGTGCTTGAAATCCTGATAGGTGTAACTCAGATTCGTTTATCCACGCAACCCGTTCAATCATCAACAAGTCAGGAGTCGTCGTATGAAGTTTTCCACTTTTATTCAGCACACATCAAAAACTGCATACCATCGCTCAATCGCTTTTTCCACTCTACAATTCTCAACTTTGAACTTTCCACTTTTTAACAACTTTCTCAATTCTAATACAACAACTCTCTCTACTGTCAACTCTCTCTAAAAAAAAACACCTTTTGAAATAGTGCGGCACTATATATATATATATAGTCTCTCTAAACTCCAGAAAGAGCGAGAATACCCCCAACGTGACACACCTCAACCAATCAGAATTAATTTCATCATCACTGTCTCACGTCACAAAACCTTATTTGGGATAGAAGCGTCTCGTGGTTACAACTAGAATTATCCATACGCTTCGATCGATAGTAAACAACCAATTCTCGAAAATTCTCAAATAATATCGACCAACTAAAAACACCAACGTTATACAAAGCTTCTTCTAATAACAACGCAAAATCAAATCAACGATAAATACACTCTATTACTGCATGCTTAGAAAAACAAAACGATCTGATCTATCGCGCGCGTCACACATCCAAGCCTACCATCGCATGCGCTTCACACATAATATCGTGCGCATTTCACACGCACCATCATGCGCGTCTCAAAGTAACACAGTGAAAGAAGCGTAGGGACCTGAATTAACACTGAAGCACCAGAGCAATCATACTGCTAAAATGGACAGTGAAAAATGTCCACATTTTATATCGCCCACCACGGGATTCGAACCTGGGTCATCGGTGTGCCAGGCGAACGCTCTACCACTTGAGCTACGGCTAGAGGGAACTTTGAAGACAATACAAAATGAGGACAAGAATAAATAAGGATACAATAATACGATGCGGCAAAATAAAATAAAATAAATGGTTTCAATAGCTAGTCTATATTTTGGCACACGCGCTGCAATAACAAAAGCGCTACCCAACTTTATTAAAGGGACTCACTTTGACCACGCACACTCGACATTCTTTTTAACATTCACAGTGAGTGTTGCCTCACTGGAAAAAAATAATCCTAAAACAACAACAACAGAAACTTTGGAACGTATAGTTATGTTTTAAAGGAATAAATTCTGTAGTTTTGTGCCTATTATTAGCAACCTTTAGCCAAAATTCTTGCGCTAAAAATATCATTTACCAAAGCCAATATGAGACAGAACATAATTTTTTTAAATTAAAAAATGGTTTGGAAAGATTTTCCGATTTAGGTTGTGGTTTTTTTCCCTACCCTATCCCACACACCAAAGACGCTTCACTCAGATATAGGGTCAAAGGTAACACGGCTATGTTACGTTAAAACAGGGGAGATCACTACCTGTCAGATCCGAACTGAAAAATCCAAAGTGAAGAGACTGGTCAAACCCGTTTCCGCCAAAAGTAAACAAGGCTTTTGAATGTGGGGCCTTTTATCAAACATTGAGATGCAATGTGCCCGCTGATTGGATCAACAGTTTTCAACAAACATTGAGATGCAATGTGCCCACTGATTGGATCAACAGTTTTAAACAAACATTGAGATGCAATGTGCCCGCTGATTGGATCAACAGTTTTCAACAAACTAACAAAAAGCTGTATTCTTTGAGATCTCATAATTACAATATGTACCACTAAATGTGCAAGGGAAAATGGATGCATTTAAGCCAGTCCTTAATAAGAAGGCAGTTAATGAATTATTCAATTATTCCATCAAATTATGAACTTATCGGGGTTAGAGACTCAGCAAATAATAACTATTATCATTATGAAATAAAAGGCATTAGACATATAGAAAGCCCCCTAGGATGTCCTCACGGAAGAGAATGTGCAATGATGATGATGATGATGATGATGATGATAATGATGATGATGGTGGTTGTGGTGGGAAAGGAGGAGGAGAAGGAGTGAGAGCAAGAGGAAGGTCAGCAGCAAGGGAGAGAAGCTGTGTATTGCTTTCATGTAGCTTGCCCTGAAATGAGGGAAGTAAAAATAGTAACATAAAACAACTGATCCAGTCTTCTGATAAAAAAGCACAGACAGGAACAGCCAGTCAGTCAGACAGACAGACAGACACACACACACACACCCACACACGCACACACACACAGTACCAAGTAACAAAACAAACATTTTAACGAAGTAACTAAAATGTTGTTCTCAAGTTAATCTTCACCATCATCATCATCATCATCATCATCATCATCATCATCATCATCATCATCATCATCATCATCATCATCATCATCATCATCATCATCATCATCGTCGTCGTCGTCGTCGTCGGCTTTAGGGGATGGGGTTAGAAGGGGGAGACAGGATTTGCTAAGCACACTTACCTCGAAGAGAGCTTTATAAGGGCGGTGCCCATCTCCTATATTCCTGGTTCATCATCATCATCATCATCATCATCATCATCATCATCATCATCATCATCATCATCATCATCATCATCATCATCATCATCCACTGCCGGGGGTGAGGACACTTTCCTCGAAGACTGCCAGCTTCATAAGTGCGGTGACCATCTTCTATACTTCGGGTTATCCTTATCTTTTTTGGTTCACCAAAAGAGAGCCAGGTATCCATCCATAGTTGGAGTGAATGAGGTGATTGGTGTGCGCTGTTTCTCTGCCAACCCAGGTACAAAGTGGAAAGGTTTTAGCTTAACCTTTAGGGCAACAGTAGCGTGCGATCAACCCAGAGCACTATCGCGACCCCACTAAAGTATGTTACAAGGCGTTGGTGGAAAAGGGTTCGAACAGCAGCCGTCCAAAGCGCGGAATTGCAACATCATACGCACTGTCGAACGCCCTGGACAAAACTGCGCGTTTATTGTAGTATATCACTTGCCTTTTTGGGGGTTGGTGGGTGGATTATGATTGGGGGTGTGAGTGGGGGTGGGGGAGTATTAGGTGGGAAGCAGAATGATCGGTATCTTTAACGTACCCTTGCGGTGACACGATGGGAGGTGGAACATTTTATATAGAGTCCTTACAGGAAGTTGACTTGACATTGACACCAACAAACAAACAACTATACACTTTCAAACTATATAGTATTAGTTGGGAGGTTTTCTTCTTGTCCATCTCCTCCTTCTAGGACACTAGAAGAAAAAACTGCAGTAACAGAGAGAAAGCAGATTAATGTGACACACAAGATCTCGTCTCGGTCCACTTATATAACACAAACGTCCAAAACTTACACCTCAACAAAAATCGCGGGTCGTCGCATTTGTAAATCTATATGAACGCACTAGAAGATTTCTCTTGAAAGAAGGTGACTCAATCGATTATGTGAAATAAAATTGTAAAAACCTATAAAATCACGTCTATCATGATCACTGACAGTCTATCATGATCACTGACAGTCTATCATGATCACTAACAGGGCCAGATCAGTTCGGTCAGAGGAGGTGGAAAGGAAAGAAGGCCACCATCTTTACTTTAAAAAAAAAAAGGTTTTTCACGAGTTTTTCAGTAAAATGTAACTTTTGAATATCGATGGTGGTATGAACGTGGGGGAAGGGTCGTGTGATCCATATGACCCTCCCACCTCCCTCAGACACCCACCCACACACCCACACACACACACACACACACACACACACACACACGCACACACACACACACACACACACGCGCACACACACACACACACACACACACACCCACACACACACACCTATCCGCCCCTGCGTTGGTTGTAGAATATAGGAGTAGAGTATGATGGGAAATATTGCAGTTGCCGAGACATATAGGTTATTAGACGTATTCGAGGGAACTTACTCCTGTTTTGTTTCAATGGCAAAGTGCATCGAGTACTACCGACGTAAGTTATAGTTGTGGTAAGCCCACGTGTAACAGGGCCAACTCTCGTCAAGTAATCATTATAAACGTGATTTCGTTTTAAAATTTTACATAAAATGAACCAACCGGTTTACAAATAGACTGCGCATATTTATTAAGCTTAGATATACTCTGTGAATAAAATCAGATCACTCTAATATTTAAATTTTAGGCATGGGAGCCCCGCACTTACGCTAGTGACGTAATAAAGTCTATTTATATACATGTATATGAAATACGTTCGTTACACCCTGTATCTCTTGATGCTAAGTGGAGACTGCTTTGGTTTTGGTACAGGCCTTGTCGTATAATTGTTTCAGAAAGGTTCCAATAAGATATCAATACTTATGTTAATTCATCATATCGCTCTTCTTTATTGTTACTTTAGTACACAAGTATAGCCCATCTCTGGGGATGTCTAAGTAGCTCTGTGCTTGTACTGGGAATTTATTTGATCGTAACCTAAATTTTATTAAGTTTTATAAGGCATCTGTGGCGATAACAATGCAGTTTTATTATATTGTTACTACTCTTATGAACCGCTGTAAATGGTCGTCTCATTTCTTGTGGTCACATTGTATTTAATATTTATTGACATTGTATCTTTATTTTTCTTTTGACAAATGGTGAAGTGCGTGTTGTTGCTATGTGTTTATGTGTTGTTATTTTTCCTTCATTGTGATTGCCCGTTGTGGTATGAGAAATAACTACACGTATGCCGTTCGGGTGTGCATGTACATTGTATTCCCCAAACCCCACTTATAACTCATTTTGGCCTTACCCCCCCCCCCCCCACTCCCTGGTCATATAACAATTTGCTATATGTGTAATATTTTATTATGTGTTCAGATATAAAAAGACAAAAATTCTAAAGTTAAAGACAAAAGATCCAAGTAATCTCCATGGCTTTGTATCTGTGAGTACAAGTGTACTCGGTTTGTTTGAACTATGTTTATCTCCTTTTCGTTGCAGTGCAAAAGGGTCTGTAAGAGGACTTTCAGTGCAGCGGTACCCATCTATTTTTTACTCGGTTTGTTTGAACTAAGGGTTCTTTTTTTCGTTGCAGTGCAAAAGGGTCTGTAAGAGGACTCTCAGTGCAGCTGTACCAATCTATTTTTACTCGGTTTGTTTGAACTAAAAGTATCTTCTTTTCGCTGCAGTGCAAAAGGCAGTGATGGAGATCACGTACAATCGTACGTGTTTCACGTACTGAGTCGGGAAATCACGTAACGAAAATGTAATGAAAGGGTATAAACACGCACAAAGTCAGTGCCAAAGGGGTATGAAAACGTAAAGCTAAGTTGCTAGGAGGTATCATCAGGTACAACTATTTCGGTCGTGCTTAGAGCTTTCACTCGATTTGGATCGTGTGCCTGTGCGTCCTGCTCGACCGCCTACCACCCTCTCTCCCCCTCCTATTCATTCTGTCGCTTCCGAGAAACAGCCAATCGTATGCATGATAATATTCACTATTTTTTCTCGACGCTTTTGATTGGCTATATAAGACTAACAACAACCCAACATTAAACATGGCCGACAAGCAGCGATATGAGGGGAAGCCGAAGAAAAGGAAAAATAAAGCAGACAAAACTAATTGCTCAAAAAAATTAAAACAAGATGAAGGAAAAGAAAAACAAACTTTTTTGTCAGCCTTTGGCTTTGAGTGCTCGGTAAGAGAAGAAAAAGGTGAGCCGCAACGTACCGGGCCCGGCTGAAGAAACTCAAACTGATGAAAAGACTTTCCACGCAAAGTGTTTATTACGTATGTTGGTGTACCCCCTAAAAAACTGAAAGGGGGTATAAAAAAAACCTTATGTTTGCAATGAGGGTATGAAAACCCCCACATGTTTTGGTTGAGGGTATAAATACCCCTAGCTTAAAAACTTTCTCCATCACTGAAAAGGGTCTGTTATAGAGAAGATTTTCAGTGCAACTGTACTGAACGTATCTTGGTACGGCTTGTTCGCTTTAGCAGTCACCAATCCCTGGTATTTCTTTAACTCCTTTCCGCCCACATGCCTTGAGGGGCCGGGTAGCTCAGTTGGTAAGAGCGTCTTGCTAGTAACCGAAAGGTCGCTGGTTCGAATCCCGGATTGGTCAACGTGTGATCATATTATTTTCCCCTTTACCAACAACTGGCCCGCTGGTGTCAGTATAAATCGGTCCAGTAGTCACCTATATGCGAAAGTGTCGTGTGACTATAATCTACAAACAACAAACAAACAACCCACATGCCAGTCCGCGAGGCGATGCATAGCTTAGTAACTCGCACCTCACACGCTGACGTAACTCCCATATGTTTATACATCTTTGCTACGCCACAATGACTTTTCATCGAAACGTGTTTTTTTTTTCTTCTGGTGCACTTCATAGAATCATGTAAGTAGCGTTCACAATCTCTGAACAAGTTTAAGACGGTCTGAATGGCTTTTCGCCGAAGCGCGGCATACCAAGTCACATTTGTTCTAAGATACGTTTTTTTTTTAAAATTATGTTTGATAATTTTATCACTTCTATTGCTGGGTGCCGCCCGTAGTACTTTGGGCTAACCGAAACCAGTTCCTAAGAAGGTTCAGCACTAAGACGGCAAAGCCAAAACTGTCGTTCGGCGTTTGAATACGCGTATCTTCTTGTTGTTGTTGTTGTGGTTGTTGTGTTTGTTGTTGTTGTTGTTCTTCTTCTTCGGGATACTGTGGATACTCTGACTGTTCGAAGAAAATGGGACGATGACTTCTGCAGTCTCGGTTGTTTTATTTTCTGTACACAAACTTCCCCCATATATATACGGCAAACCCGTCCCAGACAAATCTACACCGACCACAGACCCTAATACAAGAACCACAAAGACGCCGCCAGCCCAGCAAAATCCACAAAGCAAATCCGGGATGACCCATACATTAATTTATTTTATTGGTCGATGAACTACGGGATGACACATACATTTAATTCAGTTCAATGCTTTTTGTCATCTTCACCGTCATTTGTTAATCCCCATCCGAAATTTAACTGTGTCAAGAATAATAAATAAATAAACCTTGAAAAACCATATTAGTTAGTTTAAATAATCTTGTTAATTCATGTCACCTTCCCTGCCTTTTCTTCATAGTTCTATAGCAATATCAATCACATTAAATTCTGTTAATTACATTCTTGATGCTCTCTCTCTCTCTCTCTCTCTCTCTCTCTCTCTCTCTCTCTCTCTCTCTCTCTCTCTCTCTCTCTCTCTAGTGAGAGGTTCTCGCTCAAATAGTCAGCTGCGTTGTGCGCCATGTATAACCGGGTTATCTGCGGGATATTGTGCTAATGGTAATCCGTGTTTGTTGTTGCACATTGCTGTCATGCGTGCCTGCTTAGCCTAATGAGGAGCCCCATCGTCCATCTCCAATCTACATCATCATGCTTTCAGTTCGTGGCAAAGATTGCCATGAGCTCAGCGTTGTTGAGGCTCGCCGAGTCCTTCTCGTTAATAACAGAACAAACATAAGCCCCCGTGCGCCTCGGCTGCGCAGTGTGCGAAAATAGTGTTGTTAGTTGTCCTAAGCATGGCTTGTTATACTAATAATATATGAAGACTTGACTTATGTCACTGATTGAACTTCAGTATTTATGTGGTTTGTTGGTACAGGCCCTTGGACAGCACGATGATATGCTCACAGTGGTGAAAAAACGGAAACTCCGATGGCATGGCCTCGTCATCAGAGCATCATGCTTTGCAAAGACCACCCTGCAAGGCACGGCGCAAGGAGACAGATGAAGAAGGAGACAGAATAAGAGTTGGGAGGACAACATTCGAGAATGGACTTGCGTGATACTGAGCGAGGCCGTGAGGGTTGCTGAGGACAGAGACAGATGGAGAACATTGGTAAACAATCATCTGTAGTGCCCAGACTACCTTCGAGTTACGGGATAGGAATGTGGGTACAGATCACCTCTCTTTGAGCCAGAATGGTGATTTGGGGAGAACCGCGTATATAGCATCCATTATTACCGTTATTTTTGTTGTTGTTATTGTTGTTGTTATTGTTATTGTTATTATTATTATTATTATTATTATTATTATTATTATTATTATTATTATTATTATTATTATTATTATTATTATTATTTTACGATACTGTGGGTCTGCGTTTTAATTTCCTTTGTCACTTGTCTCCCAAGCCTTTTCGTGTATTATTATACCGTTCTTATAGAGCACTTCTCCACCTCACGACCTGCTTAAGGCGCTGGCCGATCCAGGGTCCAAGTCAATCCGCCTGAGGCGCCCATTTGCTGCCGTAGGCGCATCGTCCGAAGCCGCAATACAACTAAGCTCAATCCTGATCTAGCGGCTATAGGGGAGAAGGGACCTAGTTCTAGTATTTACGTAGCTGGCGCTCACCCGTTCAGTACGAACAGCTCCAGAATCTTTGAAGTGCCGTGCGATGAAATGCATGCGTGCGCCGGCTAGACTTCACTAGGAGTGAGGAGAGTGAGGGAGGAGGAGATACAGGGGGTGGCGTTTACCTGTGCATCACGTTCATATTATTTATTGGGGTCGGCACTCCAGCATCAGCTAGCTTGGAACTACTAACCAGCCATGCCATAACTTAGCATCCAACGCTTCAATTGTTTGGCCGTGGCTTTACTGAGCAAACTGCGAGCCAATGTATGACGTCTTGGTACCAAAGATTGTTGTTTTATAGGCGCATCTAGTGTTGTCTGCTTATGTTTGTGTTGGGGTGGTGGTGAGAAGTTTGTGCAACATATATTACTATACAGTGACTATCTATTATGACAGCTCCAGGATCAGGTAACTAGTGCACTGAGGTCTTGCATTCATTATGTCTAGTAACAGTAGGATGCACTCTAGAACCGGCTGTAGCTGGAGGCTCCATCCTCCCCACTCCCTCCTCACCCCTTCCCCACCCCCACCCCCAAAGACAGTGCAGCCTTTTTGTGATTTTGTCCAGAAAGTTCCCAGCACCCAAACTGCGTAGCTGAGAGTGGCCTGTCCTCTAGCCTCTGCCCCCGTTTGAAGTAAACAGACAAGGCGTAGTTATTCTAACCTAGTGATGCCCTCCCCCCCAATCCTCCCTGTGACGGGGTTTTTATTGTTGCTGGGCTCTGCACAATGGACTGCTATTACCTCCTCGTCTTAGTCGGTGGGGATCGCTAGTAATCTCCCTTTGACTTCACTTAATACATTTATTTGTTTAGCTCGGTCTATGTTAAGGCTGGGGTACATAGATAGATAGAAAATGGTAAAAGATCACTGTCACACTAGCTTTCACACTGCTATGAATCATATGTAATCCAGCCACTTGATAACAGTAAAAATCACACATTTATTTCCTCTACTCTATACACGATCTTCTAAGTACGAAACTAACTTAAAAGTTCAATTGTCAATGCGAATGGTTCGCTTGCTGATTAGGCAGCTACTTTTTCTTCATCGGGCACTGGCTACTAGCGTTCATGAAGAGTGGACTACTGTGGTTCTGTTTATACAGAGTGTTAGTGCACTGTTTCTAGAGCACTTAACTGCGTGGTTGAAGCGCTGCGTTGAGGTAGCTTCTGGTACACGCTGTGTCGTCGTGTAGTCTTTGACTTTTTGGTACGACGTTTGGGGCTATCTGAGCACGATGCTGTAGATGCCTCGGCACCCAACTGTACGCGTTGACGTGGTTGTTGTCGTTTGCTGAGTTGGGCTCACGATATACCGCCTGCTCGTCTGTAACATATGAGACGAAATTCTGCACTACCCTGAGTAATAGGTCTGTGCAGAGCGTCTCACTGAAAGCCAAAGTAGCCCTCAGTGACAGCTCCACATCTCTATAAATAAGCGACGAACATTCTACTAAGTCGGTGGTCCACTGGAATCTCCACTCTAATTTCCTATACATATATAAATATAAATCGTGGCTAACTATACACATAAAGAAATAATAATATTATAAACATTCACTGGTATAGACACTGGTCTGCAAGCATACATATAGGTTGAACAACAGTGGTTCCGTCAGGTATACAACATGGCGTCAAACCCGGTCGTGCTTGACACCCCAGCTAACACACCAAAAATGGCCCAATAAAGGGTCAATATTGGATACAATATTGGAGCAGTATTGGATTCCAAGATTGGTCCAATCTTAAAGTGAAAATCGGTTCTTTATTGGAGCATTGTTGGAATAAATTGGAATCCATTATTGGTCCATTATTTCTCCAACATGGGTGGATATCGGTATCTTGGACATACTGGTTATCCAATATTGGTATAATCTTGGTCCATTATCTCTCTAATATTAGTCCATCACATATAGAATGGCTAAAATTCGTTCATAATCTATAACTGAGGAGGTGTTTTTCCAAAACTCTGTAACGGCGACACCTTTATTTCCCTTACCAGGAGTTATTACCTGGCTTTGGGAAAAAAGCCAGTTTTTTTTTTTCATTCTTCTTGAAGAACATTGTAACCGTCTTGAGAAACCGATAAATGGAAATGACTTTCCTGTGCCATGTAGGCTACATGCACAGCAGGTAAGGGAAATAACTACATTTTCATCGATGTCACCGTTAATAGGGCCTGGAAAAAATTCCTCAATTGCATAGGTCTGGATGGAAAAGCAATATTGTCTTGAATGTTACTGTACAGGATAAGTTTTGAAATAAGCAATATAAGCGATATTATTGATAGCAGCAAAAAATAATTAAACTAAATGAAATATGAGAGTGCCCCTTCAATTATGTTGAGTAGTATATATAGAAGTAAATAATCATTCATTCTCAATCCGATATTCTATGTCTTTGTTGTTATCAAAGATATTGTGTTGTTTCACATTCTCATCATTTATCCTTAGCTCTTACTAAGGGTAAAAAATATGGGTCATTATTGCAAAAACTGGTCCATTTTGGGACATTTATATTTTAAGGCAAAAATTTAAAATGCATAATTTTAAAAAAAGAAGTAAATTTTAGCTTAGTTTAAGAGCTTTTCAGCAAGCCTGCTGGTAAAATGATAGCTGATATGACAAAAGAATTGTTTAGTGAAATGTAGAAGCATATCTCATGAACATTTAACCAGATGTCAAAATGCAAAGTTTTTTTTACCCTTAGTAACAGCATTACATAAACTCAGGTCACAGAAACAGCAGAAATGGAAGGTAACTAAGAAGTTTGGCTAGATAGTGAACAGGGCCAAAAGTTAATCTAAAGTAATGTTTAAAAAAATCAATAAAATGCACAGAACATTTTTTAATATTTTGTGATTTATTCAACACAAATATTAATTTACAAATTAATTTGTTGACATTTGTGAGCTTGCATGTGAAAACAGGGCTAAAGTGCAAAATTATCAAATCTTTTTAATGTCACTTTAAAGTGTGAAGTTGGAGGTCCTATCCTATCCTATCCTGTCCCATAACCCGAAGGTCGTAGGGGCACCACAGATGATCGCTTAACCAGCATACTCCATCTTTCTCTGTCCTCAGCAGCCCTCATGGCTTCGCTCAGTGTCAAACCAGTCCATTCTCGAATGTTGTCCTCCCACCTCTTTTTCGGTCTCCCCCTTCTTCTACCTCCTTGCACTGTGCCTTGCAGAATGGTCTTTGCAAGGCCTGATGATCTGGTGACGTGGCCATACCATCGGAGTTTCCGTTTCTTCACCACTGTGAGCAGGTCATCGTGTTGTCCAATGGCTTGTGTGATGGTCTGTCGGACTTCAACGTTGGTGATGTGTTGGGTATAGGAAATGCACAGAAGTCTTCTGTAGCACCTCATCTCCATGCTTTGTATTCTTCGTTGGAGATCTGCTGTGAGGGTCCATGCTTCGCAAGCATATAGGAAGATGGAGATGACCAGAGAGCGCAGCAGTCTTACTTTGGAATGTAGACTGATGGTTCTGTCTTTCCAAATGGGCTTCAACCTTGTCAGGGCAGCAGTTGTTTGTGCGATCCTGGAGAGGACTTCCTGTCGAGACCCATTGTCTGACACAATGGCTCCTAAATATTTGAAGCTGTGCACTGTGTTGAGGGATTGGCCTTGTACTTTGATGTCCGTGTTGATGCCATTGGTGTTGTTGGTCATCATTTTGGTCTTCTCCGCACTTATTTCCATTCCATAAGCTCTGGAGGTGGTGTCAAGCCTCTGTACAAGCTGTTCAAGTTCTTGTTCCTCTCCAGCCAATCCATCAATATCATCCGCAAAACGAAGATTGGAGATTGCTCTGCCCCCTATACTGACTGTGCCTTCGTGATCTGCAAGAGCATCTGACATGATGCGCTCTAGGAAGATGTTGAAGAGTGTTGGAGAGAGTAGGCATCCTTGACGCACACCGATTGTTGTTCTGAACCAGTTCCCGATGACGCTGTTATGGAGGACTGCACTGGTAGCCTTGTCATACAGGCTTTTGATGACTTCTATAATTTTAGGGCTGATGTTGTACACTTTCATGGTTGCCCATAGAGCTGCATGCCAGACTCGGTCAAATGCCTTCTTGAAGTCTATGAACACATGATATAGATGTTGTTGGTGCTGTAGGTATTTCTCACCGATTATTCTGAGGTTGAAAATCTGTTCAGTGGTACTTCGCCCTGCCATGAATCCTGCTTGTTCTTCAGCTATGATTTGTTCAGCTTGTGGTTTCAACCTGTTGAGTATTATTTTCAGGAGGACCTTGCTGGGATGGCTGATGAGGCTGATGGTGCGGTAATTTTCACACTCCTGAAGGTTACCTTTTTGGGAAGAGTGATGACAAGCGACTGGGTCCATGGTGTAGGCCATTCCCCACTCTGCCAGATCTTGTTGCAGATAATGGTGAGAGCATCAGTCATCGCTTCTCCTCCTGCTTGTAGCAGTTCCGCTGGTATGTTGTCCACTCCCGCTGACTTCCCTTTCTTCAGCGATTGCACTGCTGCCTCAACTTCTTCCCGGAGAATTGGGAGGATTTCTTCTTCTTCTCTGCTCTCGGGACATGCTAGAACTGATGGGTCTCCATTTGGTGTATGGTTGTAAAGGTCAGAGCAGTACTCTGTCCATCTGTCCAAGACTTCTTGTTCTTCTGTAAGGCAAATGCCAGACTTGCTTTGGATAGTGGAGACTTTGGGCTGTTTAACACTTGTCAGCCGCTTCACAGTCTGGTAGGCCTTCTTGCTGTTGTTCTTGTTCAGATTGTTCTCTATTTCCTGGCATTGATCTTCTATCCAGTTCTCCTTTGCTGTGCGCATGCCTTTTCGGATGTCATTGTTGATTTTTCGGTAGACATCAGCTCCCTGTGAGGTGTTCTTTTTCTTTTTTAACTCTCTTCGTTTATCACACAGATCCAAAAGTTCAGGTGTGATCCACGGCTTCTTCTTTGGTCGGTGCTTGCCAAGGATCTCAGTGGCGGCATCTGTTACAGCTGAGTTGAAGGTATTGGTCATGGTGTTGACATCTACTTCGCCTGCCCCCAAAATAAGCAGCGGTGCAAATTTCCCTCCAATTGTGGCCTGAAATATTTTTGCCACCTCCGGGTCTTGCAGTTTGTCCAGGTCGAACTTCAGCCTAGTGCACTTTGCTGTATTTACTCTCTTCAAATGGAGCCGGAAAGACATCATCACGAGATCGTGGTCACTTCCAATGTCTGCTCCTGGAAAAGTGCGTGTCCTGCCAATGTTGATGCTTGATCTGAAGCGTTTCTTGACCATGATGTAGTCGATCTGGTTGTGATGTTCTCCGCCGGGACTGTGCCATGTCCATCGTCTGGATTTTTTGTGGAGACCAAGCGTGTTTGCCAGTACCAGATTGTTGTATCTGGCAAACTCCAATAGCCTCAGACCCCTGTCATTTGTCTCGTTGTTGCAGTGGGGTCCGCATGTATCTCCCCAGTTGTGGTGCGCATCTTGGCCAACCTTGGCATTCCAGTCGCCTTGCACTATGACTATGTCCTTCTTCGGCACTTGGTCAAGGACCGCCTGTATATTTTCATAAAAATCCTCCACTTCGCTGTCTTCATAGTCTGATGTTGGGGCATAGGCCTGGATGATGGTAATGTTGAAAGGGGTTGCTCTCAGACGGATGGTAATGAGTCTACTGGAGACTGGGCGGCAACCCATGACAGTGGCTAGAATGTTCTTGTGGACCAAGAATCCAACGCCGTGTTCGTGCCTGTCATCTCTACCGCTGAAATAGAGCTTGTGGCCTTTGTCAGTCGTTGTTTCACCTAGGCCTTTCCAGCGCAGTTCGCTGATACCTAGAACGTTCCATCGATAGTGGTCCAGCTCGTGGGCCAGTTTTTCTAATTTTCCTTCCGCAGTTAGGGTCCTGACATTCCAGGTTCCTATGACGATGTTGTTTCTCGTGCGGATCTTGCTAGTTTGTCCATCAGTAGCATACTTTTCACCTCCGTCCTGGTGGCCAACGGAAGGCGCGGTCCTTGTGTAGCCGGGCGACGACCGATCCGGCATGGAATTAGTGGATAGCCTCATCATGTGTTGTGTCTTGGGCAAAAAAGACCTGGCAGGGCCCAATCCTCTCCAGGCTGTTGGCCACAGCCGAAATCCACGAATACAGTGTGGCTCGCCTTGGCCCTGAGCACGTGGTCGTTGAACCTGTAGTAACGTGAGGTTCCTCCGCCCTGGCCGGTGACTTCTGTGTAGAAGACTTTCGCCCAGTGATGCCGTGCTAACATCACCCCTGTTAGTCGCCTCTTACGACACGCCGGGAAACGTTGGGTCTATTCTATTTGCCCGAACCCACAGAGCGTAAGTAATGCAAAAAAAAAACAGAATTCAATTATTTAAAATAGTTTTTTAACTGTGAAATTTTAAAATATTAAATTTGCGTGAAACATGAGAAAACAGACTTTAAAGTTTTACTTTTAGCATAACTTGCACTATACAAAAGCTGAAATTTTGATTAAAACAACAGACCTTTTAAGAAGATAAAAAAAAACTTTTCAAAATAATATAATTTAATATATTTTTCATAAAATGGACAAAAAATCTAATTCTTTTTACATTTTATGCATTTTGTCTTATAATGCTGTGTAGCTCTAAAAAGATGCATGCGACTTTAGCCCTGCTTTATCATGCACACTCACATTTGTTTAGCAAGTTTTTCTTTTCTGGCTCCTGGCAGCCGGTCCCCTGATCCCGACAGCCAATGGCCAAGGTGTTTGTCAAACAGCCTGTCATCCATCTGATCCCATTTCGAGCGAACACCAGCTGCAATAAAACAAAAACATAAAGTCAATCAACAAAAGCAATTTGCAACAACTTGTCAAATTATCTCCCTTTTCCCACCAAGTGATCAGTGGACAAAACAAACCTGCAAGAAATAAACTGCCAATTTTTACTATAATTGTTTGTTTCAACACTCTTACCACCCAAGAGCCCAAAAGAGCCTATACTGATTTTCTTTCCTACATTCCCCCAAAGAGCCCCGCCCCAATTTAGGAGTGTTTATGTTGTTAAATACAGTAGAGCACACTTAGTAAGAACACGCTTAAACCAAAATCATGCTTTATACAAAGTGATTTGCTGGTCCTGACTGACACAT
Source organism: Oncomelania hupensis (assembly GCA_036898135.1). Lineage (NCBI taxonomy): Eukaryota > Metazoa > Mollusca > Gastropoda > Littorinimorpha > Pomatiopsidae > Oncomelania > Oncomelania hupensis. The sequence goes on along the minus strand of CM072518.1, from coordinate 73,806,268 downwards.
GTGCTATGTCATTTAAATTAGGTATGCCACAATTTGTTTTTCAAAATGAAAATAAGCTTTCATGTAATACATCAATGGAAAGAGCTTGAATTCAATAAGAAAATGATACCAAGATCAACTATATACGTTAATAAATAAAAAAAGATACGAATTTTTTTACTGATTAAAAAAATTAATTGTTTTGTAATAGGGAATCTTAAGCCAGAATTGTGACCGTTTTCGACTCTTTTTACAAATGGTCAAAAAACCTGCAAATATGCACCGATTTTGATAAAACTGGTACCAATAGAAAATAAAAACTAAACGGCAAGCATTTGAGATTAAAACAATATATAATAAAAGAAACAGGCAAGATATGACTAGATACGACTAGGCCTACTTAGTAGTATGAGGCCTATTAGTACTGTGAAAGAGCTGGTCACGTGATGACGCTATTGCCGTGGATTGGCGCATGGCCGCAGTGGCGAAAATTGCTAAGACCCCTACAGTACTAAACAAGTAACAGTAAATTCGAGGATCATTAGAATTGACCCAAACTCAGCAGATTTATAGAAAAATGATTGCTGTAAGTATAGATATAAAAAAAGGCCGACTCCTGGTATATTTAACACACTGTATCGGTTTGAGAACGGTTTTACCCAAAGCTAATTCCAGTATGGCGTGTCTGCCGATCACTACCAAACTGTAAAAAAATTGTTGTAAATTCGAGGATCAACGAAATCGAATAAAAATTTGCAGTCTAAAAGATAAAACAATGCTTTAAACGAATCAATAATTTATTTCTTAGGACAATACTCCCTTCAGTTGCGGATTTTCATCCCCAAACAAGCACAGTTTTCCTTCAGTGAAAATAGTATTTATTTTTCAAAAAGAAGAAAGAAAAACATACTGGGTTATGGGTAAATTTCAAGCCAATCAGTGGCTTAAATATTATGGGTATTCATCCAGAAACAAGGAAGATCATTGGTTGAGAAGGGGCACACCCCCAAGAGTGCATTAGAAACTCGGTTGCAACCACGTGAGTCGAGTCTGCGCGTAGCGATCCAATCGATTGTGGCCTACCTATTTAAATGGTTAATACAAAAGTATGGATAGTAAGAATTAAAAATGTTTGTCCCATGCACTTCTCACTAAGAGGGTTCCACTGTAATTCATTTTTCTTTATGATGCTTCATGCAGAGATGTGAGCAGATCTAAGTTTAGCATTACAGAGGCAGAAGTGGATTATATATGGTTCTCAACCCTGATTTTTTTTGTTTTAATGGATAATTTCTCTCACATGTCTAAGATACTGAAATAAACTAAAAGAAAACGGAAACAAATAATGTTAAGAATACACTGTTTTCCTTAAGATTTTGATGCATTTCACTACTATTTTACGCAAAGCTGATTTTTGCGAAAAATCAATATGCTATTAAAATCAAGAGATAGGAAATGCAAACTAAATGGTACAGATTTAAGAGACAGATGCAGAAATAGTACCATTTTGGTTAAAAGGAAAGACTGCAAGTCTATAAAAAAAAGTAAACAAGAAAAAATCAAAGGTAGAATGAACGACTTTGATGAAGAGAAAAAATGGGGTGTGTGCATTCGACAAATAGTGCCTTTAAAGCTGAAATTTTAAAAAAAAAATTGTATTCTTTTTGCCTTCTATTTTGATGCTTTCATTTTTGTATTTGAGCTGTGAAGGCACTATGTGTAGAATGCACACTCCACAATTTTTGTTCCCTCCATTCTTCTTCTTCTGCGTTCCTCCAAATGGGGCCCTCAGATGTATCCATCTGAGGCATTGTCCATTTTTCTGGTAGCGTGTGCGCTCGTTTGGACTCCCACACAATACCCAGGGGGTATAGTCAGCAGCACTCGTCTTCGTTGGGACATTCGGTTTTAGCGAGTTTTCCTTCCCGAGGCCGTGCACAAGACTGGATAAAGCCCATCTCATCCAGCCCCGCCTGGTTATCCTGCCAGGTACTCAGTCGCCCCCATAGCAGGCTTGGTGGTAACAGGGGCACCAAACTGGTAGACCAGTAGTGGGTGCTGCTATGGACACATTAATGTAGGAGAGGCCATATGCAAGTCACCTCCTGCCAGCTTGGCCAGACAGTGGTCCCGCGGCTATTACTACATCTGGAGAGTGAGAGGTAATTAATTGAACATCACTCCCCTTGGTGAGCGGGACGTCCAGCACCAGACCTCACTGCCCCCGTTCCCTCCATTAAAGTAGTTTATTCTACCTTTAATGCTTTTTTTTATAAGTTTTATTTTGGTTAATTTCAATAATGTGCTCTCATCCCTACTTTATTAGTTTGACATTTAAAATCAACCACGCCACGAAGATGATTGTCACATTACTGTCATTAGTCATTAGACTAAGCAACCATAACTTCTAAGAAAACATTTTTATAAGACTTCATATGTAAAATTAATTAAAGGGTACGAAAACTGGGGTACTTTAGTTATTTACAAAGAAAATGAGAGTTATGTATTGTCTTTCAGTTGGTTGAGAATATTGTGTATATGGATTAACGTACATTTAATTCTTACCAATCATGGAGCTTTTGACTTCCGTCATGAGATTGAAGCTCTTCTTCCCCTTTCTCCCAAGGGCAAGCTCGGGATGGAGTAGCCTCTTCCCTGCCTCCTCCATTGACCCCGGGGCATTGTATTGTAAGAAAACGTACACGTCGAGAATAAGGCTGAGCAAGATCAAAGGAATCGACGATCGGTGCAAAAACGTAGAACTACAATTCAACGGCCATGCGTTGCGAATTATTTCCCGTGGAGGAATGACTTCCCTTGTTACGTATTGCGCATGCGCAAGTCAAATCACGATAGATTAAATTTTAGTGTGACAAAAAAACTTGAATGTTTCTAAAATTATCACAGACTAGATCTATAATGCAACAACTTGGTTTTGTTTCAGAACACGTACTCTGTTCGCAAAATAAAATAAAGAAAAGAAAAATAAAGAAAGAAATGAAAACGAAAGTGCAAAATCAAGGGAAACAACCGCCTCTAAAAAATATATACAAGTGTCGCGGATGCTTCCCCTTGAATATCTGTCGACTCGGTGCGCAAGGATGGCATGGGCCAATCTTGGAGCAATCATGGATTGCAGATTATGTGCTATTTTTATTCTGTAATAGATACAGTCAACTTAACTGCTGTAACTTGCACAATACATAACGTATGTTAGTGGTATTTGCTGTGAAGAAAAGTATACATACTTTTAAAGTTAAAAACAAAAACATATACATTTAAAAACAAAACCCACTATACTGGACCAATATTGGACATATCTTGGATATTTTAAATGTGTGGGAACATCTAAAATTAGCATTATTAACGTAGACTAAGTCAAGTGGTCTATGGTTTTGCTTTGAAAATGAAAATAGACATTTAAATCATGCATTTATGCATTAATGTTAATTCAAAAAACAATATTGGGTCAATCTTGGCCCAATCACAGATATCTTTAGCCGAGATATCCGAACAAAACAATAATGGTCCAATATCACTCTGAGATTTCGGTGTTTGCTGGGACGTGGTCGGCTTCTCCACGTGGTCAGGCAAAGTCGGACTAACAATTCAATTCTATGCATAGCAAATTCCACAAACATAATTCAACAATATAAATACATCTCGATGAAACAGAAGTATGTTCATTTACCTGTTGGACAATGTCAGGCCGTGGCTACTTGACTGAATTCGAATATTCAACAAGCACTGCTGTCTAATCTTCTCAGGAGAGATTCTGTCAGAGAGTACTGTGTACTCCTTAGCGTCTCAAACTCGACTGACCTACTACCTGGCTTTGAATGAATCGGCCAGAACTGGTTCTAACCACTCTACCTGTATCCCGATTGGATGAAACAATCTAAGTGGATATAAAATTCGAAACACCATCGTAGGCCGCGATGATGTCACTACACGGCTCGCGTCAGCTCGCAGTGTGTGTACACATCAGTTATACCTTAATCGTCTGATATAGACTACAGTAACCTTCTAAGTTTTACTACTGCTAAACAAGCAAAAGCTCAAATAGTGCGGGGTAAACTGGTCTGCTTGTTACACTCCCTCTCCCCCACCCCAGCTCTGGAAACTGAATGTCTGGGTCGCACACATGCTGCTACCACTGCGGAAATCAATGAAGATAGAAGTTTAATGCCCACACGCGCCATTGGCGATACGGCAGACGGTGATAATTCCAGGAAAGAGGACCAAAATCGACACTGAATCACCAGAGCAATCATACTGTTAAGATTTACTGTGAAAAATGAACACTTATATCTCTGCAAGTCTTACTTGAACTGCCAGCGCGCACACACAAACACACACACACATACATGTAAACCCACACCCTCCCACCCTCCTCACCCCCACACACACATATCCAGCTCAAAGAGTACGCGGCAGGCTATAATGCTTATGTTACAGGGCAATGGTCGATTCAGATTTTTAAAACTACAGAAGGTTCCAGAACATTTATTTTAGTCCCCTCCAGCTACAGCATAGATCAAAGAAAAGTAAACGCTATAACTGCACCCCTTGTGCCTAAACACAATATTCGTATTTATGGTGCGCCTCTCAATCGTAGCACCTTATCACATCCAATAAAGTGGGTGGACAGTGGAACCTACAGACCAAAAACGGCCAGCTTGACTATGGCAGTTTAAGCAGTGACACATGCGCTGCAATGTCTGGCATCGAAACAAGCCAGTCAAGAAACTCAAGTTGCGATCCTCGGTGACTCCACGGGGCTACTGCAAAAAAAGTGAAAGCAGGAACGATCCGCTAAGAGGGGTTAGATCCACAACAGTGCAACAAGCTTGATCGGATCATGTGGATGAACTGCCCTGGGCAGGCAGGAAAGAGTACAAGGAAATGAACGAGCAGACAGACTTGCAGACACGGCAGACATCACAGAAGAAGGCTCTATCCTGGGTAATTCCTGAAGTGCTCGGACAGCTCAGAAAGGCACTACAGACCAACGGCGGGCCACAACACGATATACAGCATCAAAAGAGTCGTACAGAATGACAGTGCATGGGCGCTGGTCAACACTACGAAACCGCCAAAGAGCCATCTGAAGTCCTCCGAGTTGAACTAGCCTGAACAAATATTATAAATAATTATTTATTTATTCATTCATTCATTCAATTGTTATGTACATTACTGAATCTAAATGTTTCTATTTTGCTAAATTTATAATTAAGCATTGATTGTTGCACAAGCTGGCTGTTACGTTGAAACGCGTACGAAAGTATGTCGGAAGCGCGCACGATAGATCTAATCGTTTCGTTTTGCAAAGTATTCAATAATGGAGTTTATTTACCTTTGATTTGAGTTTGCATTGTTGTTAGGAGAGGCTTTGTATAACGTGGATAATTTTCGTTGGTCGATATTGTTAGAGAATACTCTGGATCTCCTTGTTTACTATCGATCGAAGTTTCGGGATGATTGTCGAAGTAAGAGAAGGTTCGGGGTATGTGTGGAGAGATGAATGACGTAAGTCAGTGATGACGATCTTTAATTCTGATTGGTTAGTTGTAATGCGTCATTTCTAGAACAAACTGTCGTCATCTCGAAGGATAGAAAAAAAGTAGGCCTATATATTCGATGCTTTGTGTGTTGTAAAAGAAGAGTTGCTGTGAAAGTTGTTGAGTTGAGTTGAGAATTGTATGCAGTTGTTGGTGTGTGCTGAATAAAAGTGGAAAACTTCATACGTCGACTTTGTGACTTGTATGCTGTTTGGACGGGTTGCGTGGATAAACGAATCTGAGTTACACCTTATCAGTGAAGAAAGAGAAGAACAGCGACGGCGCGAAGAAAGAGAATTAGAAGAGAAGCGTCTAGAAAAAGAAGAGCAGCGTCGCCGTGAAGAAAGAGGATTAGAAGAGCAGCGTCGCCGAGAAGAAAGAGAAGAGCGGCGTCAAGAAAGAGAGATGGAAGAGAGACGATTAGAAGCTGAGCGTCAATACCAGCTAGAGTTGGCGCGTATCCAGAACAATCAGCATGCGCCACAAGTCACCAACGACCATACGGCTCCAAACTTGCCAGCTTTCTTCGACGGGAAGGACCAGATTGACAGTTATCTGGCGAGATTCGAAAGGTTCGCTGAAAGCTCTAACTGGCAACCTCAAGACTGGGCAATTCGACTGAGTGCACTTCTGACGGGGCAAGCTCTCGAAGTTTACACCAGACTGTCGAACGATGACGCCAAAAACTACGACGTCTTGAAAGAGGCCCTGTTGCAGTGCTACAACTTTACAGAGAAGGGCTACCGTAAACGCTTCCGTGAATGCCGGCCTAAGTCAGACGAGACGCCAAAGCAGTTTGTGGAGCGCCTGTCGTCATTTCTACACAAGTGGGTGGAGTTATCAGGTGAAAGGAATTCTTACGACAGTCTCCATGACCTGATCGTGAAGGAACAATTTCTCAATGCCTGTCACAAGGACCTAGCGACCCACTTAGAAGAACAAAAGCTGCAGACGCTTAAAGATGTGACTGAGGCTGCTGAAAGATATCTTATCGCTCATGGGAAAACCCTGGGGCCACCCAGCGCGACGAAACATTTTCAGAAGACCGGAAACCATGGGAACCAGATCCAAGGGAGCCAGACGAGCCAGAGACAGACGGACTCCACGCCACCTCCCAGGGAAGGGCAGTCAAGAGGCTGTTTCACCTGCAACGCTACAGACCACAGAGCAGCTAACTGTCCTCAAAACAAAAGTAGCGGACAGCGGGGCAGTACGGACAATGCAGCGGTGGGCAACCGACAGAGACGTTTCTCCAATCAACGGCAAAACAGTAGATCTGACCATCAAGTGTGCGGCGGGAGCGTCATTCTTCCGAGTGAGACCAAGCGCACAGCTACTCCTGCGGACGTGCAAGAGTGCATGACTGATGGCCAACTCCTCCTTGCCAACGGGAAATCCATCCCCGTCGTCGCCAGCGCAGCTGTGACCGTCCAGAACATGCCTGTTTCAAAGGGACGCGTCGGAAATCATGAAGTGACTGTTCTAAGAGACTCTGGCTGTTGTGGGGTCATCGTCAGAAAAGACCTAATCGCTAAAGAACAGTTCCCTGGCGATTCAAAATGGACACTCATGGCCGACAGCAAATGTGTGAGAGCGCCAGTTGCGAAGATTCATGTCAACACCCCTTTCTACATAGGCGAAGTCGAAGCGGTTTGCCTGAAGAAGCCGCTGTATGATTTGATGATCGGGAATATCGACGGCGCGAGACGATCCGACGACCCCGATCCAGAGTGGAGTTCTGCCTCAACCCAACACGTCGAAGTTGTGGAGGAGGATCCATTGCCGTTTCCCGATGGAGACCTTACAGAGCTGCTACGGGACAGTGTGGTTACTCCGGCTCAGCCCTGCCGACCAGAGATCGTCAGTGCTGTTACTACCAGGGCCCAGGCCAAGAGAGACAAGATGTCTACGCCACTGAAGGTCGCCGACAACTCCAAAGCTGCCATCGTGGACAGAGATAAGCTGATCCAGCTCCAGGAAGCTGATAGCACTTTAAACAAGTACAGGAACCGCCAAGACCACGTGACCAAAGGCAGTGGTACGGTCTATTTTGAGGTGAAGGCCAAGATCCTGTATCGAATCTTCCAGCACCCGAGGGTCAACGGAGGGAAACCACTACGTCAAGTATTGGTACCGTTACCTCTAAGGCGCCAGGTGATGGAAGTAGCACATGACTCAATCATGGGAGGTCACCTGGGTATCAAGAAGACGTCGGATAGAATCCAGGCGGTATTCTACTGGCCAGGACTTCATGCGGACGTCAGCCGTTTCTGCCGATCGTGTGACATTTGCCAGAAGACCATACCTCGAGGAAGGGTCCCGAAAGTGCCTATGCAGAGGATGCCTCTGATCGACCGACCTTTCAAGAGGGTGGCCTTAGACTTAATCGGCGAAATAAGACCTCCGAGTGAAGAAGGTCATCAATGGGTACTGACTTTAGTGGACTATGCGACTCGGTACCCAGAAGCAGTGCCACTGAAGAAGATTGACACTGAAACTGTAGCAGAGGCACTGGTGGACATGTTCAGTAGACTTGGAGTGCCTGAAGAAATTCTGACAGACCTCGGGACGCAGTTCGTCTCTGACTGCATGAAGGGGGTCAACAGACTGCTGAGCATCCGGCATTTGACTACGACACCCTACCATCCGATGTGCAACGGGCTTGTCGAAAAGTTCAATGCTACGCTGAAGTCCACCTTGAAGAAACTGTGCACCGAGCAGCCCAGACAATGGCATCGCTACATCAACGCCTTTCTGTTCGCCTACAGAGAAGTACCGCAGGAGTCCACCGGCTTTTCTCCGTTCGAGCTGCTGTACGGAAGAACCATCCGAGGGCCGATGCACATCCTAAAAGAACTGTGGACGAAAGAAGTAGACACCCCAGAGGTGAAGAACAGCTACCAGTACGTGTTTGAGCTACGGGAGAAGCTGGAGCAGACTCTCGAGATAGCCAGAGAAAACCTGAAGAAGTCCCAAGACTGTGGAAAGCACTACTACGATCGTAGGGCTGTGAACAGGAAGTTTAAACCTGGCAACAAAGTGCTGGTGCTGCTACCTACTGATCACAATAAGTTGCTGATGCAGTGGAAAGGCCCGTACGAAGTGGAGACCGTGGTGGGGATCAACGACTATAAGGTGAAGGTCGGCCAGCATTCCAAGATATACCACGCCAACCTCCTTAAGCTGTACGTGGAAAGGCCAACAGAGACTGTGCACGCAGCCACAGCAGCTGTGACCGACGACAGCTTTGACAGCGAAGAACTGTTGGAACTGGGAGACTTCCACAACAAAGAAGGCATCGATGATGTTAAGCTAGGACCAAGCTTGACGGAAGGTCAAAAGATGGAGCTCAAGGACCTTATGGGCGAGTTTTCCCACAACTTCAGCGATGTCCCTGGCTCTACAACTTTGGTCGAACACGAAGTCCACCTCACTTCGAATATCCCTGTTCGATCCAAGCCCTTCCCGATCCCTTTCAAGGCCCGCGAATCCTTGAAGAAAGACATCGATGAGATGCTGATGATGGGCATCATCAGGGAGTCCAGTTCCCCCTACGCGTCCCCTGTCGTGGTCGTGAAGAAGAAGGACGGCAGCAACAGAGTATGCATCGACTACAGGAAGGTTAATAAGATCACCGTCTTTGACCCTGAGCCGATGCCTACCGCAGCAGACCTCTTCCGCCAACTATCGGGGAGTAAAATCTTCTCAAAGATTGACCTCAGCAAGGGTTATTGGCAAGTCCCCGTGCGTCAACAGGACATACCAAAGACTGCTTTCATAACTCCTGATGGGACGTACGAGTGCCTAAGGATGCCCTTTGGCATGGTCAACAGCGGAGCTACCCTGAAGAGAGGAATGAGGAAGATGCTCAAAGGGATGGACAACGTCGTGTGTTACTGGGACGACCTGCTAGTCCACACCCGCACCTGGAAAGAGCATCTGCAGACCTTGAGGGAGCTGTTTCACCGTCTAACAGAAGCTAACCTGACCGTGAGACCCAGTAAGTGCATTCTGGGGACTGACAACGTCGACTTTATCGGCCATTCGTTGAAAGAAGGACAAAAGGGGCTTCTGCTAGAAAACGTCACCAAAATTCTGAACGCTCCACGTCCCCAAACAAAGAAGCAAGTACGATCTTTCCTGGGATTGGCTGGGTATTATAGGGAGTTCGTACCGAACTACTCAGCCATCACAGCACCTTTGTCGGACCTGGTGCGGAAAGGCTGTCCAAACCAAGTGCAGTGGGGACCGTCTCAGGAGAGGGCATACCAGACTGTGCGCGAACTCCTTTCGAAGGATCCGGTGCTACGACTGCCCGATACTTCCAAGGAATTCGTCTTAAGGACAGACGCAGCGGACGAAGGCATCGGCGCCATACTGATGCAAGAGCACGAAGGGAAACTATTTCCGGTCAGTTACGCCAGCAAGAAGCTGTCCAGGGCTGAGAAAAATTACTCGACCATGGAGAAAGAGTGCCTTGCCATCATATGGGGAATCCGGAAGTTCGAACTGTACCTGCAAGGAGTGAAGTTCGTGCTACAGACTGATCACAAGCCGCTAACTTACTTGAACTCTGCCAAGTTTGTGAACAGTCGGATCATGAGATGGGCTATGTACTTGCAGAACTTTAACATGCGAGTAGAATCTATCAAAGGATCAGACAATGTTGGTGCAGACTTCCTCAGCAGAGTGTGTGAGTAAAGAACATTGACTGTGTGGATGAACTGTGAACATTGACAATATCCAGATAGACTTGAAGATGGAAACCATTGACTCTGTGTAGATAAGCTGAGCGCAATTACAGTATTCAGACAGTCTTAAATTAGTTTCAATTGAGGACTTTGTTTGTGCATTACGTTTCAACGTTGTTGAAAGAAATTGGGTAAATTTCTTCTTGAGTGGGGGGTTATGTTACGTTGAAACGCGTACGAAAGTATGTCGGAAGCGCGCACGATAGATCTAATCGTTTCGTTTTGCAAAGTATTCAATAATGGAGTTTATTTACCTTTGATTTGAGTTTGCATTGTTGTTAGGAGAGGCTTTGTATAACGTGGATAATTTTCGTTGGTCGATATTGTTAGAGAATACTCTGGATCTCCTTGTTTACTATCGATCGAAGTTTCGGGATGATTGTCGAAGTAAGAGAAGGTTCGGGGTATGTGTGGAGAGATGAATGACGTAAGTCAGTGATGACGATCTTTAATTCTGACTGGTTTGTTGTAATGCGTCATTTCTAGAACAAACTGTCGTCATCACGAAGGATAGAAAAAAATTATATATTCGATGCTTTGTGTGTTGTAAAAGAAGAGTTGCTGTGAAAGTTGTTGAGTTGAGTTGAGAATTGTATGCAGTTGTTGGTGTGTGCTGAATAAAAGTGGAAAACTTCATACGTCGACTTTGTGACTTGTATGCTGTTTGGACGGGTTGCGTGGATAAACGAATCTGAGTTACACCTTATCAGGAATTCAGCATTGGGGCTGAATCGGATACTGATAAAGGAAAACACCAACATCGAACTGAGTGTAACACTGGCATAACTGAACAAAAAGGGAGAATGAAACACAAACAAAACAAATTCATGTCTCCATCCAAATAAAATAAAAGTGATGAAGTTTCGAGTCGATGCATATCAGAAAGTCAAGTAAATGTAGGCCATTTAATTTACACCATGTAACAGGTGAAGATAAATATGGCTGTTGGCATATCCCCATCCGATCATGTTACTTTTTTATAATGGTAATGCAGATCTGTCCATTTTCACTATGGCTATTCATCCAAAGTGAACTAGACTGAAGTTCGACCTGTACAAACTGCAAGACCCGGAGATGGCAGAAATATTTCAGGACCAAATTGGAGGGAGATTTGCACCACTGCTTATTTTGGGAGCTAGTGAAGTAGATGTACTATGTCAACACCATGACCACCACCTTCAACTCAGCTGTGAAAGATGCCGCCACTGAGATCCTTGGCAAGCACCGGCCAAAGATGAAGCCGTGAGTCACACCTTAACTTTTGGACTTATGTGATACATGAAGAGAGATGAAAAAGAAAAAGAACACCTCACAGGGAGCTGATGCTTACCGAAAAATCAACAATGACACCCGAAAAGCAATGCGCTTAGCAAAGGAGAACTGGATAGAAGATCAATGCCAGCAAATAGAGAACAGTCTGAACAAGAACAACAGCAAGAAGGCCTACGAGACTGTGAAGCGGCTGACAAGTGTTAAACAGCCCAAGGTCTCCATGATCCAAAGCAAGTCTGGCATATGCCTTACAGAAGAACAAGAAGTCTTGGATAGATGGGCAGAGTACTGCTCTGACCTTTACAACCACACACCAAACGGAGACCCATCAGTTCTAGCATGTCCCAAGAACAGAGAAGAAAAAAAGTCCTTCCAATTCTTCGAGAAGAAGTTGAGGCAGCAGTGCAGTCGCTGAAGAAGGGGAAGTCAGCGGGAGTGGACAACATACTCGCGGAACTGCTACAAGCAGGAGGAGAAGCGATGATTGACGTCCTCACCATTATCTGTAACAAGATCTGGCAGAGTGAGGAGTGGCCTACACCATGGACCCAGTCGCTTGTCATCACTCTTTCCAAAAAGGTAATCTTCAGAAATGTGAAAATTACCGCACCATCAGCCTCAACAGCCGTCCAAGCAAGGTCCTCCTGAAAATAATATTCAACAGGTTGAAACCCTAAGCTGAAAAAATCATAGCAGAAGAACAAACAGGATTCAGGGCAGGGAATAATATGTGAGAAATACCTACAGCACCCACAACATCTATATCATGCAGCTCTGTGGGCAACCATGAGAGTGTACAACATCAGCCCTAATAATAATAATAATAATAATAATAATAATAATAATAATAATAATAATAATAATAATAATAATAATAACAGGCAATTTATACAGCGCTTTCCAAAATCACAAAGCGCTTTACACAAACAAATGTAAACACAACATGCGTACATTGGTCAATAACACGCAACCACATATACATCTCAACACCAAAAATAACTAACAACACTCACTCATGGCGCCTAAGAAAAGGCCTCTCTAAAAAGATGCGTCTCTTCAAGTTCGTTTTAAAAGACGCTAGTGAAGGACTGTGACGGACGGACCGAGGTAGCGAGCTCCAGGTCTGAACGGAGAAGAAACTGAAAGCTCTACCACCGTGTCTCACCCTGTGGTATTCTGGTACACGGAACATCCTTTCATCTGCAAAGGAGCGGAGAGACCGAGAAGGAACATAGACAGTCAAAAGTTCAGAAAGATAGCTAGGAGCAGTTCCAGAGATGATGTGGTAGCAGAGACATTAGGTTTTATATTTAATTCGTTGTTCAATTGGGAGCCAGTGTAGCTCTTGAAAGAGAGGCGTGCAATGCTGTGATTTCCGTGCTTTGAAGATGAGTTTAGCTGCAGAGTTTTGGACTTGCTGAAGAGGTCTAAGGACTTTCTGTGTGCAACCTACAAGGAGTGAATTACAATAATCCAATCTAGACAGAATGCATGCGCTAACTAGTGTTTTTGTTGCTTCTTGTGTGAGATACTGTCGAATGGAGCTTATGCGTCTAAGTTCAATGTATGCAATCTGACAAGTTTTTGCAATGTGTTGCTGCATGGAGAGATCCTGATCGAGAAAAAAACCAAGACCGCGAACAGTGTCAGAAAAAGAAATAGAAGTAGTTAATGAGGTTGGTGAATACCTCCTGTGGCAAGGCCTGCCACTCGGCCTCCAAAAGCTGGAACAGGTGGTTGGCATCTCTGGGTGGGGGGTGTTTGGTCCTCAAACGTCGGTCCAATTCATTCCACAGATTTTCGATGGGGTTGAGGTCTGGGCTGCAAGCTGGCCAGTCCATTGTGTTGACTCCTGCCTGTTGGAGAAAGTCGGTTACTACCCTGGCTCTGTGTGGGCGAGAAGACCCGTCAACGTCCACACTTCACGGCCGCAAAAGCAGAAGTTCCAGAGTGGATGCACACACGGCCCAACGGTACAGCAAAGGCGCGTAAAAGCGTAGAGGTGTACAGACGTAGTTGAAGAATAAATTACATCAGCAAAACAGCAAAACAGCATAACACGATGCAAGGGAGTTCTGTAATGAAGACTAAAAGCTCCCCAGACCATAACCGAACCTCCGCCAAAAGCTACCCTCTCCTGCACTGTAGCGTCAATAAATCTTTCTCTTGGTCGCCTCCAAACTTTCAGACGCCCGTCATTATGGTTTAAAGTGAAGCGGGATTCGTCGCTGAAGAGTATTTGTGCCCATTGTTGCCGTGTCCACCGCATGTATCGTGTGCGTTTCAGACATACTATCCTTCGCGTTTCAACGTAACAGAAGCCATGAGGGTTGCTGAGAACAGAGAAAAGATGGAGTACGCCGGTTAAACGATCATCTGTGGTGTCCCAACGACTTTGAGTTATAGGATAGAATAGGTATATATAGAACTGCATCACCACTGTGGTACTAGGGCCTAATAGTCTTTGAGATTGCCTTTCTAATCCTGTGACCTAGTTTATCAAGCATGGGCCTGCCCTAACAAGTCCGACACTGTCACTCTGCGTAGCTGAGACTAGGCGAGGTTTACGTTCACACACCATCTCCTTCCTTCAACTCTCCCTACCCCAACCCACCAACCCCCCCCCCACTTATCTGATCCCCATCCACTCCCTTTCTCCAAATCCACTTCTCCACCTATAATTATGAAATAACCCACAGACCTACAATGATGAAATAACCCACAGACCTATAATGATGAAATAACCCACAGACACATATCTAACTTCACTTGTCCACCTATAATGATGAAATAACCCACAGGCCTATAATGATGAAATAACCCACAGACCTATAATGATGAAATAACCCACAGACACATATCTAACTCCACTTGTCCAACTATAATGATGAAATAACCCACAGACCTATAATGATGAAATAACCCACAGACCTATAATGATGGAATAACCCACAGACCTATAAAGTATAATGATGAAATAACCCACAGACCTATAATGATAAATTAACCCACAGACACATATCTAACTCCACTTGTCCACCTATAATGATGAAATAACCCACAGACACATATCTAACTCCACTTGTCCCCCTATAATGATAAATAACCCACAGACATATCTAACTCCACTTGTCCAACCTATAATGATGAAGTAACCCACAGACACATATCTAACTCCCGCCAGCGAACTTAACAAAACGTCGATCATAAGAGAAATAGTGGGTGACGACGATCAGCAATAAAACGGAACATTAATTACAGCTACCATTTTTCTAGAGCCTTGTGCTGTCGCTATCGTTGTAGCATGCATGGCTGCGGTTGCTGCTGTTGTCGATGAGCAATAAAAAGGATATTATTTAAGACTGCTATGAGCTTACATGTAATGACTATAGGCAGCATATTGGATCCACAGATCCACAAATACAAAACAGCGGAAAGGGGGAGATAAATCTTACCCATTAATCCCTCATTCCACGGAGGGTAGCGTCTTATACAAATGTTATGGAAGAATGCTATCAAAAAACTCCAGTCCTAACTCTTTAGGCGAGACATCTCTATCACTCGTGTTCTAAACACACTTTTGGCCTCCCATATTGTGTTCAGTTGGTTTACTCCTGTGTCTTAGTGTGTCAAGCGCCGAAGTGATCCCTATATCTTTTGGGGTGGTTATTTTTCCTCACAACATAGGGTGTCCCTATATTGTGTGCGCTAGTATTAACTTGTTAGGAAGCACGTGATAAGAGTGCAATAAGTGTATTCTCTAAACCGGTAATTTGATTTCATTTTCAAACGGGTGGTTCACTTCACTTTTGCTCTAACCATTGCAAGAAGTCATATCGACCGAGGCTTGGGAACTGTCCAAGGGTTTTTCTTCTGCTAACAAAGATACCGGCCAGGGCGGAGGAACCTCACGTTACTACAGGTTCAACGACCACGTGCTCAGGGCCAAGGCGAGCCACACTGTATTCGTGGATTTCGGCTGTGGCCAACAGCCTGGAGAGGATTGGGCCCTGCCAGGTCTTTTTTGCCCAAGACACAACACATGATGAGGCTATCCACTAATTCCATGCCGGATCGGTCGTCGCCCGGCTACACAAGGACCGCGCCTTCCGTTGGCCACCAGGACGGAGGTGTTAAGTATGCTACTGATGGACAAATTAGCAAGATCCGCACGAGAAACAACATCGTCA
Organism: Oncomelania hupensis; assembly: GCA_036898135.1. Lineage (NCBI taxonomy): Eukaryota > Metazoa > Mollusca > Gastropoda > Littorinimorpha > Pomatiopsidae > Oncomelania > Oncomelania hupensis. The sequence goes on along the minus strand of CM072518.1, from coordinate 73,790,515 downwards.
TAGGAACCTGGAATGTCAGGACCCTAACTGCGGAAGGAAAATTAGAAGAACTGGCCCACGAGCTGGACCACTATCGATGGAACGTTCTAGGTATCAGCGAACTGCGCTGGAAAGGCCTAGGTGAAACAACGACTGACAAAGGCCACAAGCTCTATTTCAGCGGTAGAGATGACAGGCACGAACACGGCGTTGGATTCTTGGTCCACAAGAACATTCTAGCCACTGTCATGGGTTGCCGCCCAGTCTCCAGTAGACTCATTACCATCCGTCTGAGAGAAACCCCTTTCAACATTACCATCATCCAGGCCTATGCCCCAACATCAGACTATGAAGACAGCGAAGTGGAGGATTTTTATGAAAATATACAGGCGGTCCTTGACCAAGTGCCGAAGAAGGACATAGTCATAGTGCAAGGCGACTGGAATGCCAAGGTTGGCCAAGATGCGCACCACAACTGGGGAGACACATGTGGACCCCACTGCAACAACGAGACAAATGACAGGGGTCTGAGGCTATTGGAGTTTGCCAGATACAACAATCTGGTACTGGCAAACACGCTTGGTCTCCACAAAAAATCCAGACGATGGACATCTCACAGTCCCGGCGGGGAACATCACAACCAGATCGACTACATCATGGTCAAGAAACGCTTCAGATCAAGCATCAACATTGGCAGGACACGCACTTTTCCAGGAGCAGACATTGGAAATGACCACGATCTCGTGATGATGTCTTTCCGGCTTGAAGAGAGTAAATACAGCAAAGTGCACTAGACTGAAGTTCGACCTGGACAAACTGCAAGACCCGGAGGTGGCAAAAATATTTCAGGCCACAATTGGAGGGAAATTTGCACCACTGCTTATTTTGGGGGCAGGCGAAGTAGATGTCAACACCATGACCAATACCTTCAACTCAGCTGTAACAGATGCCGCCACTGAGATCCTTGGCAAGCACCGACCAAAGAAGAAGCCGTGGATCACACCTGAACTTTTGGATCTGTGTGATAAACGAAGAGAGTTAAAAAAGAAAAATGACACCTCACAGGGAGCTGATGTCTACCGAAAAATCAACAATGACATCCGAAAAGGCATGCGCACAGCAAAGGAGAACTGGATAGAAGATCAATGCCAGGAAATAGAGAACAATCTGAACAAGAACAACAGCAAGAAGGCCTACCAGACTGTGAAGCGGCTGACAAGTGTTAAACAGCCCAAAGTCTCCACTATCCAAAGCAAGTCTGGCATATGCCTTACAGAAGAACAAGAAGTCTTGGACAGATGGACAGAGTACTGCTCTGACCTTTACAACCATACACCAAATGGAGACCCATCAGTTCTAGCATGTCCCGAGAGCAAAGAAGAAGAAGAAATCCTCCCAATTCTCCGGGAAGAAGTTGAGGCAGCAGTGCAATCGCTGAAGAAAGGGAAGTCAGCGGGAGTGGACAACATACCAGCGGAACTGCTACAAGCAGGAGGAGAAGCGATGACTGATGCTCTCACCATTATCTGTAACAAGATCTGGCAGAGTGGGGAATGGCCTACACCATGGACCCAGTCGCTTGTCATCACTCTTCCCAAAAAAGGTAACCTTCAGGAGTGTGAAAATTACCGCACCATCAGCCTCATCAGCCATCCCAGCAAGGTCCTCCTGAAAATAATACTCAACAGGTTGAAACCACAAGCTGAACAAATCATAGCTGAAGAACAAGCAGGATTCATGGCAGGGCGAAGTACCACTGAACAGATTTTCAACCTCAGAATAATCTGTGAGAAATACCTACAGCACCAACAACATCTATATCATGTGTTCATAGACTTCAAGAAGGCATTTGACCGAGTCTGGCATGCAGCTCTATGGGCAACCATGAAAGTGTACAACATCAGCCCTAAAATTATAGAAGTCATCAAAAGCCTGTATGACAAGGCTACCAGTGCAGTCCTCCATAACAGCGTCATCGGGAACTGGTTCAGAACAACAATCGGTGTGCGTCAAGGATGCCTACTCTCTCCAACACTCTTCAACATCTTCCTAGAGCGCATCATGTCAGATGCTCTTACAGATCACGAAGGCACAGTCAGCATAGGGGGCAGAGCAATCTCCAATCTTCGTTTTGCGGATGATATTGATGGATTGGCTGGAGAGGAACAAGAACTTGAACAGCTTGTACAGAGGCTTGACACTACCTCCAGAGCTTATGGAATGGAAATAAGTGCAGAGAAGACCAAAATGATGACCAACAACACCAATGGCATCAACACGGACATCAAAGTACAAGGCCAATCCCTCAACACAGTGCACAGCTTCAAATATTTAGGAGCCATTGTGTCAGACAATGGGTCTCGACAGGAAGTCCTCTCCAGGATCGCACAAACAACTGCTGCCCTGACAAGGTTGAAGCCCATTTGGAAAGACAGAACCATCAGTCTACATTCCAAAGTAAGACTGCTGCGCTCTCTGGTCATCTCCATCTTCCTATATGCTTGCGAAGCATGGACCCTCACAGCAGATCTCCAACGAAGAATACAAAGCATGGAGATGAGGTGCTACAGAAGACTTCTGTGCATTTCCTATATCCAACACATCACCAACGACGAAGTCCGACAGACCATCACACAAGCCATTGGACAACACGATGACCTGCTCACAGTGGTGAAGAAACGGAAACTCCGATGGTATGGCCACGTCACCAGATCATCAGGCCTTGCAAAGACCATTCTGCAAGGCACAGTGCAAGGAGGTAGAAGAAGGGGAAGACCGAAAAAGAGGTGGGAGGACAACATTCGAGAATGGACTGGTTGACACTGAGCGAAGCCATGAGGGCTGCTGAGGACAGAGAAAGATGGAGTATGCTGGTTAAACGATCATCTGTGGTGCCCCTACGACCTTCGGGTTATGGGACAGGATAGGATAGGAACAAAGATAGCAGGGTTCGTCGGCGGGGATGCTGGCGGTGGTTGTCCTGTACCATAGACAACGTCGTTGATACGAGCTGGTTTTGCCCAGGATTTTGCAGGCCTAGTTAAGGCTTTATTTACTTCCCCTTCAACTGTGGGGTTTTGACTGTGGGACATCTGGTCTGCTGGAATTCTGTGAAAGAAGTCGACCGTCTTTTGCTGTAAAGGGCTTCTGGAATACTTCAGGGCAAGGCTACTACTACCTGGTGGGAAGGGGCACCCTTCTGGACCTCAGGGTGCAGAGACTTGTGAACGGCATAAGGACGTTGTTGTACTGCTACGAGGAAGCAAAGGCTGCGTCAGTCAGTTAAGTTGATCTTGCCCCCCACACTCACCCCTTCACTCTAACCAATCTTCCTCAGTCACTTATTTTGAGTTAGCAGACTACAAGAACTCTCAAAGACTCAGTGAATGAACATGGACATGAGAGGTGGAATAGTATTGTCGCGCCCCACGGGTTTAAGAGTTAACGTAGGACCCGTTCTTTCACGCAAAGAACATCAGGAGCTCCGAGAAAGTTTAAAGATTTGACACGAACACAATACTAGATGCTAAACAAACTTTACTTATGAACAGACAATCACTCATTCACTAAATATTGGACAACATACAAAGTGAAAATGAAGGTGATGTAATTGCTGACCATGATGATGATGATCGTTTCGTCGTAGGCCTTAGTTCTCCTGCACGCCCCTACAAAGGGTTAGAACTCTCTTCTCTCTCTCAAAGTAACTACTGCGTTGTTGGCTTCCAAATATTTCTCTGACAGTAGTGTCGACGTAGACCACCGATGAAGCACGATGAATACTACGATGACAATTAACATGAAGTGGCGACGTCGATGATTTAGGCAAAAAGGGATGGCGATCCTTTCCTCAGCTCTCCGCCCCATAAGCCTTAGTGGAAAACCAGTGGAGTATCAACGATGTTGTAACTGAAGCAGGCGTTGCAGATTGTAACGGATGGTTTTTGTTGTATTAAATTAAATATCTATTTAAATATATTACGTTTAATCTAATGAATGAGTGTGTGAGTGTGGCTGTCTGACGCTCTGTTCTATCTGTTTACTTCAACTTCTCATCCTTCACCACACACGTGCTTACAGACAAGGACAAAGTCTACACAGTTATTTCTCTTTGCCCTTCTGTTATACAGTACTATTTCTCATTTAGTCATGAACAAACACATTAAATCATCCACGTATACAATAAATTCACAGATACATTAAATCAATTACATATACTTTAAACCATTCACAGAGACATTAAACCACACGGTTCTCCTTAACATATAAATGACTTCACACAGATAGTCAGTAAGTGCCGTATTGGCTGTTTATCAATTTGGCGCTTTCACAGTCAATCAATACTACAGAAATCGTTGTTTCCTTCTGGAGACGTCACTCGACTCTACTGTTCACATTAGTGTCGACACAATCAATGATATCACATCGACGACTTGTCGAAGGTTCTTGACTTGAATAATGAGTGTCAAGTATTAGTAACAATACTCACAGACCCTACGACGACGTAACGGAGATTCTTGGTCTCTCAGTCGAAGCTACGAAACAAGGCTACTCCTGGGGAACACTGCAGGTGGTCCCCTGGCCCAGGTCTGGAGAAGTTCTTCGTCACCGTTGCTGTACGTCTACAACAGTGATGGTTGACGAAGGAGAGAATCGGCTTCGATGGTGTCCACTTCCAGTCTCTTCAGACGTTGTCACGAGGACAGTCCCATCGGCCGCACATCAGGGGGAGATTCCGCTCCGTACCGGTCCGGCTGTATACAACATGTACACAATCGTAAATTTTCGCTCTTATACTTAAAGAGTCTGTATGTCTTTGACACATCTTTGTAATTCATAATGCTTGAAGACCATTTCCTTTGCAGAATGTTTTCTATATGCCACCACACCACTACAATCACTATTGTCACCATTCCTGTGACAATACCTATAGCCACTTTACACTGTACACACATTGCGTAGCCTTCCACAATGGATTATGAGCCCAATATTACAATCACAGCTCATCTTCATTTCATAACATATTCCTACCCATTCATTCATCAATAGATATACAAATTATACAACTGAATTATATTCCTATTTCAGCCCCATATATGAATGAATATAACAATGGCATCATAGTTACAAACTGAGTCACACATGACATTTACATGATCAAATAAGTATTGACACGAGTTATCGTACTTCTTTCAAACATGGGTTCCTCTGCACTCTAAACCAATAATTCATAAAAAGCAACACTTTCCCTTTTCGTATGGATAGCTTTACAGCTCATTATAAATACCAATAATAATAATAATAACAATAAATACCTGTATTCTTAGATACATCTATCTTAATCCTTAGCAGAATCAGCCTTCATTAGCGCACCCACTAATACGTCCGTTCACTACGGCTGATGTGTCGTCTCTGAGCTAATAACAGCTCACAAACTAAATTGTCATTTCGATGGTAAATAACACAGTGACGTCATAACATCTTCCTACACAAATGTGTACGAAACGTGTTCGTTACACAGATACAGTTTCGTTAACATCGCATGAGTTGTCAACAACTATGACGCGATGTCCGGGCTCTCGACGTCACGTGATCTCGCCCGACCTCTACACCCAATGGCTTGGAGACGACTGTTCTTGAGGATATTTGTTTGGGAAAATGCTGAAAGGGTCATTTGTCCATTAAAATGTTGGGTACTGGGTACATAGGGTGAAATGGGAAAAGGGACACGAAGAAAATCTCCACTTGTACATCCGCCACACCCTTGTGTCCATCAGCGCCCCGCCGCTGGACAGAAATACAGACAAAGGCCTACATGGCCACTATTAGAGATAGCGTCAACGAGTGATTCATATGGTTTTTCTCATAATTATGTCCAATTTAGGTTTTAAATGCGAAACATGAAATAATGAATTCAAATTAACTAGATGATTGAAGTGAAGCGATTTCGATGAATGCAACTACAATTAATTCCACTACCTTCCACCTCACCCCTCCTCTTTCTTTCTTACTCCGTTATGCACACATCGAGACAAACAAACAAATATTTGATACTCACAAGGAATAAGAACTTCCCCTGGTGACTTGTTAATCCAAACTATTTCTAGACTTAACGTCTACACAACAATCTGTTGAACAAAATCTGGGCACCAATCATGGTCGCCACATCAACGAACATCAAGGCTGTCATAAATTGGCTAGTTTTAACTCTGCCCAGTGACTATTTAGCCATGTGTAGTCTTTGTAACAGTAGAGAAGTTAGACTATTACACAGCAGCAATTAAATTACACAGCATACCACACCCCGCGAGCCCGACCCACATCGCAGTGACTCAGCACTTGAGCTTTGAATCGGACCGTTTTAACCAATCAGAAGCAGGCTCAGTGGGTAGAGCAGTTTTGACTGTGTCAGAGCCTAAGACAGTTTGAATCAGTCGTGTGTGAGACGAGGTAGAGGCAACATCTCCACAGCTAGAGAAATCTCTACACTCATAGACCAGGAAGCAGGACTTAGGAATCTTAGAATTCTCTCAAGTCACAACGGGCCTGAACTTGTCAGACAGACGAGCAGGCGAGCTATCCCGAGCTATCCCGAGCTATCCTGTGCACCCCACTCCACATAAACGACTAGTTGGTTGAGGATCCTCTACCGCACAAGACGGAAAGAGCGGCCTTGAAAGACACCCTGTCAGACCCCACAGCGTGGCAAGGGAACCCAACTACACAACTACAAAGGTGTACCAGAAGCTACCTCACAGAAGGACTTCGACCGCACCATCAGAAAGTTAAGTGTAATCTCCGAAAGTGCACTTAAACTGATCATAACAGGACCACAGTAGTCCAACTCTTCAGAAACTGTAACACGGACCACAGTAGTCCAAATCTACATGAAATATTATAGCAAGTGCCCGAGGAAGAAAATAACAGCTGCCTAGACTATCAGCGATCGAACTATTAGCATTGAAAGAGACTTTTTAAGTTAGATTAGTACTTAGAGAATCTTGTATAGAGTAGAAGAAATAAATGTGTGATTTTAACTGTTATCAAGTGGCTGGACTACATATGATTCATAGCCGTGTGAAAGCTAGTGTGACAGTATTCTTTTACCATTTTTCTATCTATTTTTGTACCCCAACCTTAACACAGAACGAGCTGAACAAATAAATTTATTAAAGTAATTCATAGGGTGACTTACTAGCAGTTCCCACCGAATAAACGTGAGGGTCCATAATTCCATTGTGCAGAGCCCATAAACCCCACGTGACACTTTAATTGGCGAGCCTAGCCAGGAACTGTGTATAATAGGAATTGGGTATAACCGGACCTAAGTACAATAAAATTAGATAACAGTAGGAGTAGTAGAATAACTTAGAATAGTGTAAGGGTATAACACTGATCAGTTGTGGTGCACTATTCTTTAGTTAAAAACTTTTTTGCTTCAATTATTTTTGTGCCTGTATGTTGCATTGTTCTTTTGCAGGTTTTGCTTAAATAACTGTTGTATGCCATTTGACTCTTGTTTTATTCTATTATTGATTACGAATTGTATGGTCTTTGCATTGTTTTTATTGAATTGCAATATTGCTAGTGTTTTGGTATTCCACGTGATTCAGAGGTTGTTCATAGACACGTTTGGCAATGTCGGACCCAGTGGCCTTGAGATTGCGCTTCAAGGAATTAGGGGAAGCTTTACACTTAGCAGGGGAGACCTAATTGCGTATATCAATGCAGAGGTAGAGAAACAGGAAGCTAAGGCAGAGAGAGCAGCAGAGAGAGAGGCGAAGAAACTCGAAGCAGAACAGAGAAAAGCGGAACTAGAAGCAGAGCAAAAGAAATTAGAACTAGAGCAGAAGAAATTAGAAGCAGAGCAGAAGAAATTAGAGGCAGAGAGAGAAACGAGGAAATTAGAGCTAGAGGCAGAAAGAGAACAGAAGAAGGCAGCATTAGCAGCAGAGAGAGAAGCAGAAGTTAGGAAATGGGAGTATGAGCGGGCAGAAAAAGAAAAAGAGAGGGCAGAAAAGGAAAAAGAAAGACAGCATGAGTTAGAGCTAAGAAGATTGGGATCAGGAGCTTCAAGTTCTTCCTCAACCCCTCCCCACTCAGATCAGCTAGAGGTAGCATCCAACCCTGTACAAGGAATGTCATTTCCACTGGGAACATTCAATGAGAGAGAAGAAGGTCTAGATCTCTATCTGACTAGGTTTGAGCGTCTAGCAACAGAGTACAAACTAGATCCCACTCATTGGTCTTTTAAGCTTAGTCAAGGGCTTAGAGGAAAGGCTTATGACATCTACAGTAAGCTACCGACTGACAGAGTGACTGACTATCACAAAGTAAAAGAGGCACTCCTAACGGGATTCGAACTGACAGGAGAATGCTACCGGCAAAAGTTCCGCACCAATCGGAGAGTGAAAGGAGAGAGCTATGCGCAGTTCGCGGATCGGTTGTCCACAACGCTGGACAAGTGGATTAGCCAGTCAGCCACGGCTAAGACGTATGATGGACTGACATAACTGTTAGTATGGGAACAGCTACGGGAAACCATGACCCCCGAGCTGAGGACATTCTCAGTAGAGCAGGGCGCGGAAAGACTAGAAGATCTGGTCAAGGTCGCAGATAGGTACGTGGCCGCACACGGAGAAGCCAAGAGCTTCAGGCGAGACCTAAAGCCTAACGGGAAAGAGGCACAGAAACGAAGCCCTAACCGGGAAGAGCGCACCGCGAATAAGCCGAATAACCCCAGACCTGGGCAGAATAAAGGACCCAACACGGAATTCGGGAAAAGAGGTCCCGCAGAACAGAGACGGTATTGTTCGTTCTGCAACAGAAACAATCACTCCACCGCAGAATGTTTCAAGTTGGCCGCACAACGTAGGGAAGAGCGCGAAAGCCGGCCAGCACACAGAGTTCTAACTCAAAGTAGCGGTAACAAGCCACACACGATCGGAGATCACCCATCGGTGACAGACACGGTCAAGGTCAACGGAAAAGAAGCGAACTGTCTGTATGACACAGGTCTATCATACGACGCCATAGTTAGCGAATCTCTTGTATCGCGCGCGGACTTGACAGACAAGACAGTCGACTTACAAGGAGCAGACTTGACGAAACCGACGACTACTTGCCCAATAGCTTGGATAGAAGTAGAGAGTAGGTACGTCACAGGACGAATCCAAGCAGCTGTTTTACAGAAACCCCTGTACGATCTAGTGCTAGTTTGTAGGTATGTGTTCTTAGGCACGCCCCCTAAAACTGTAGAGATAGCTGCAGTGCAAACCAGGGCCCAAGCTAAAACCCAACCACCCCAGCCCGAGTTCGCTCCAAATCCAGGACTCGAAGAGATCAAAACCGCACAGAAAGAAGACACCTCGATAGCGAAGTGCTTCCAGAAGCTACCCAAGGCGCACACACCCCCGCACAAGGGAGACTTCTACATGGAAGAGGGAGTTCTACATCGCCAAGGAGATGGAGATCACACCCAACTAGTACTGCCAGCCACCCTTCGAGCCCAAGTACTAGAATTAGGCCACAGCATTCCACTCAGCGGACACATGGGAATTGGAGCCACAGTGCAGAGAATCAGCGCACACTACTATTGGCCAGGAATCACGGAGGATGTCAAGCGCTACGTGAAATCTTGCCACCAATGTCAACGATACTCCCCGCGACATCACACCGTACCAGTTACCTTAGGACCATCGGTAGTAGTCGGCGTGCCATTCCAGCAAGTCTCAGTAGACATAGTAGGACCACTGCCCATGACCAAGAAGCGGAACAGATTTTTACTCACACTCGTCGACGCATGTACGATGTGGTGCGAAGCAGTCCCGTTGCCAGCGATCGACACCAAGAAGATTGCAGATGCACTCATCGCCATCTTTACCAGAGTCGGATTCCCGGACAGCATTAGAACGGACAACGGATCTCAGTTCACCGGCCGCCTGATGCAAGACGTGTTCGAGTTGATACAAGTTCATCACATTCGCACACCACCATACCACCCAGCCAGCAACGGACAAGTAGAAAGACTGAATGGAACCCTTCTCACCATCCTCAGGAAAGTCGCCGACGACAATCCAGAAGCGTGGGACACCTACGTGAATGCGGCACTGTTCGCATACCGAGAAACGCCCCATGCAGCCACAGGCTACACCCCGTCAACATTGCTATTCGGCAGACCTCTAGCAGGACCGCTAGAAGCCCTACGCAGAAGTTGGACGGAAGCCAAGATAGACGACACACCAAGAGGTGCCACCAAGTACGTCGCAGACCTGCAGGAAACCCTCAAAGCAACGTGGAAGAAAGCTGGTGAAGCACTGAAGAAGGCAAGAGCCCGTCAGGCGAAGTACTACAACCGCCACGCGAAGGACAGAGAACTGCAAGTCGGCGATCAAGTGCTACTCTTACTTCCAAGTGGAACCAACAAGCTGGACATCGCTTGGCGAGGACCGTACCGGGTGACTGCCAAGAAATCCAAGACAGTCTACCAAGTAGAGGTGAACGGGAGAGCCCGATACCACCACATCAATCTCCTCAAGAAGTATACGGACAGACCAGCGACCCCCAGCACTCACAACTTGTTAGCCATCGCCATCGCGGAAGAAGGAGAAAGCATGGAGACCAATGCAGTAGAGTATCCCCTGCACTCCAAAGAAACCTACAAAGACGTGATACTCAACGGAGACCTAGCCGCTAAACAGCGACAGCAAGTACTACAGGTCATTCGACAACATCAGACTGTGCTCACAGACCGACCAGGGAGGACAGACCTCGTCGAAGTAACCTTAACGGTGACCGACCCAACACCCGTCCGCCAGAAGCTCTACCCGATGCCACTGTCGCAGCAGCGAGCCATCAAGGAAGAGATAGACACCTTACTGGCAGCCGGAATCATCTCAGAGTCTACTTCACCCTACAGCGCAGGCACGGTATTGTTGCGAAAACCCAACGGAGAGCATCGACTGTGCATCGACTTCAGACTGTTGAATGCCGTAACGCAGTTCCAGCCAGAGCCACTCCCGGACCAGACCGATCTATTTGCCAAGCTACAGCGAGCGAAGTACTTCTCACGCATCGACCTCAGCAAAGGATACTATCAGATACCAGTACAACCACAAGTCCGAAAGTACCTAGCTTTCAGCACTATGGAAGGACACTTCGAATTCAACGTGCTTCCATTCGGACTCCACAACGCACCCAGCATCTTCAGCGCCATGATGCGGAAACTCCTGGCACCCCTGAGCAGCGAGCACCTACATTCGTTTATGGACGACATCCTCATCGCTACGCCTACGTGGGAGGAACATGTCACGCTCCTACAGCAACTACTCGCCCGCCTCAGAGACACGGGATTGACGGCAAGACCCACCAAATGTCAGATTGGATTCACAGAACTAGAATTTCTGGGACACACCATCAGTCAAGGAAGCCTGCGACCGGTAGAAAAGACAGTGAAACGCCTACTCGACGCTCCTAGGCCCAAGACAAAGAAGGAAGTGCAGTCATTTCTAGGACTCTGCGGCTTCTACCAGAAGTTCATCCCCAACTACAACAGCATCGCCGTGCCACTGACAAATGGAACCCGGAAAATCGCCCCGGACAAAGTAGTTTGGACAGCGGAATGTGAGACAGCATTCCAAACACTCAAGGACAGAATGACATCGGCGCCAGTACTCCACCTACCCGATTTGACTCAGCCATTCGTTCTTCGCACCGACGCCAGCGACTTAGGCCTCGGAGCAGTACTGCTACAGCGCGACCCCAAGAATGCAGAGACGCTATTCCCTGTCGCCTACGCCAGCAGAAAATTGAGACCCGCCGAGACCCACTACGCCACGTCGGAGAAAGAATGTCTTGGACTAGTCTGGGCCATACAGAAGTTTCAACTCTACCTGTATGGGACCCACTTCACAGTTCAGGTGGACCACCAACCACTATCGTTCCTGGCAGCCTCCAAGTCTTTGAACTCTCGCCTGATGAGATGGGCACTCACCCTGCAGGCATACTCATTCCAAATCGAGTACATACCCGGCAAAGAGAACCACGGAGCCGACTACCTCCGTCGCCATCTCGTGGAGGACACAGCAGCTGTCGCCCACCCATCACAACTAAGGGCCACAGCACCAGAATTCGTCCCCGTCCAGTAATACCCTGTCACTAGTGTCCATAGCTACCTGGCACAGCATTGCAGCTCAGGTAGAGCAACTTAATTAGTTTGTAAATAGGACCCTAGGATAGTGCAGTGTTAAACTAGGCTCTGTAGTAGAAAAAGGTCGAATCCAGTAGTCATCGCCTTTTTTCAGTTGAGGGAGCCTGTCATAAATTGGCTAGTTTTAACTCTGCCCAGTGACTATTTAGCCATGTGTAGTCTTTGTAACAGTAGAGAAGTTAGACTATTACACAGCAGCAATTAAATTACACAGCATACCACACCCCGCGAGCCCGACCCACATCGCAGTGACTCAGCACTTGAGCTTTGAATCGGACCGTTTTAACCAATCAGAAGCAGGCTCAGTGGGTAGAGCAGTTTTGACTGTGTCAGAGCCTAAGACAGTTTGAATCAGTCGTGTGTGAGACGAGGTAGAGGCAACATCTCCACAGCTAGAGAAATCTCTACACTCATAGACCAGGAAGCAGGACTTAGGAATCTTAGAATTCTCTCAAGTCACAACGGGCCTGAACTTGTCAGACAGACGAGCAGGCGAGCTATCCCGAGCTATCCCGAGCTATCCTGTGCACCCCACTCCACATAAACGACTAGTTGGTTGAGGATCCTCTACCGCACAAGACGGAAAGAGCGGCCTTGAAAGACACCCTGTCAGACCCCACAGCGTGGCAAGGGAACCCAACTACACAACTACAAAGGTGTACCAGAAGCTACCTCACAGAAGGACTTCGACCGCACCATCAGAAAGTTAAGTGTAATCTCCGAAAGTGCACTTAAACTGATCATAACAGGACCACAGTAGTCCAACTCTTCAGAAACTGTAACACGGACCACAGTAGTCCAAATCTACATGAAATATTATAGCAAGTGCCCGAGGAAGAAAATAACAGCTGCCTAGACTATCAGCGATCGAACTATTAGCATTGAAAGAGACTTTTTAAGTTAGATTAGTACTTAGAGAATCTTGTATAGAGTAGAAGAAATAAATGTGTGATTTTAACTGTTATCAAGTGGCTGGACTACATATGATTCATAGCCGTGTGAAAGCTAGTGTGACAGTATTCTTTTACCATTTTTCTATCTATTTTTGTACCCCAACCTTAACACAGAACGAGCTGAACAAATAAATTTATTAAAGTAATTCATAGGGTGACTTACTAGCAGTTCCCACCGAATAAACGTGAGGGTCCATAATTCCATTGTGCAGAGCCCATAAACCCCACGTGACAAAGGCGATGTTACTTATTGAGATCTCAAAACGCATCTAAAGTCTTACTGCTAATACTATTACAGATTTCCTAACCGTTTAAGAAACATCTAATCAGATTCATACACAACACCAACGAACTACACGTGCAAACCGAAACTAATAACGCTATTTGCACCAGAAAAATGATTAGCTATAAAACAATTAATCCACACCACAGGCACCCGAAATGAGAAATTAATACAAGTCCGCGACAAGTATTAAGGCATTAATATTTGTGCATCACGGTAGTCGACTTTATTTCCAACATCATTATCATAGATATCATAGTGATAATCATCATCATTGTCATCCTCATCATCCTTCAAACTAACACTTATAACTCTACTTCATCATTTTCATAATACATTACATGGAAATTGAGGGAATTCTTTAATAAATGTTTAATTTTCCTTGTTCATAAACGGTGTTTGGCTGAACTGAATGGTGCGGTGGGCTGGCCATTTCTCTTCTCTCACTATCCCTGTTCATTTCAACTCTCTGTCTGTCTTTCTGCCAGCCCGAGCGTGACATAGTGTGTCTGTCACATCTTCTCAGAATTGGCTCTTAGCGCAAGTCGGCGGCATGGTCACGTGGCGCGGGAATAACAAAGCGGTCATGGCTTCTTTTAGCTCGCCCGCGTGTACTCCAATGCTGCTTAAAAATTTTTAATTTACCGACATTTCGGGATAATGTGATGTTTTGAACATAGCACATTCGTGCAATATTGATTACAGACAAGTCATTATCAGGGGACAGGAGGCTTCTTTTAAAGAGCGATTTGTCACTGACATTCAGTTTAGAGTTCATCAATATTTCATCTTTCAGTGGAAATCGATGACAGGAAATGTTCTTTTCTTTGCATAAAGGCTTACGTCGGAGTTAGAGCATCCAAACGCAGCACAGTACTTCACCATTTTCAAACTCGAGCACTCTGTGTTATTTCGGCAGCACGTGACCGCCACGCCTTTGTGCATAGAGCCCATTGGGTGGACGGATTATTATCATTTTTGGTGTTCGCCTGCCTAAGTCATCACGTCGCTGCCCTTATATTCTTTAAAGCTATTGTTTTAGAGCCGTTCTTGCTACAGCGATAGTCTCCTGTCCGTTCAAGCTGCCGCTGTTGCTGCTGTTTCTGATAAAGCGATAAAATGGATTTTTTTTAAAAAACAGTTTCACAGAATCCTTACAATTAGAAATCCTGTGGTTGACTATGTGCTGGTGCTGTCGTTACTGCTGTTTCTGCTGTGGCTACTGTTATTGTTGTGGCTGCGATTGCTCATAATAAATAATAATAATAATAATACGGTAGATTTATATAGCGTGGTACCCCAACAAACATGGGCTCGCCACGCTTTACAATGCAATAAAAAAGCAATAGTATTAAAAACAAAACAAAATAAAATATGTAAAACAAAAACATGCCTAGTAAAAAATGCTAAACCAGAAGTATGTACCTTAATTAACAGCACACACACAGACACACACACACAATCACTCACACACAGACGCACGAGCGCCTGGCCAAAGTACATGTCCACAATAAAAGCATTCATTATCACATCATTTAACAAAACAATACAACTAAAAATATTACACGCCTTAAAAACAAAACATATGATTGTAAACATTTCTTAAAACAGTAAAATACAATGAAAAGACATCAATCACAACATTAAAAGGGACTAGACTCAACTACAACAGATACATTTAACTAAACTAGTAGTATAAAAGAACTTGTACGACATTGGTAAATACTCTT
Organism: Oncomelania hupensis; assembly: GCA_036898135.1. Taxonomy (NCBI): domain Eukaryota; kingdom Metazoa; phylum Mollusca; class Gastropoda; order Littorinimorpha; family Pomatiopsidae; genus Oncomelania; species Oncomelania hupensis. The sequence continues at coordinate 73,775,362 of CM072518.1, read as the reverse complement.
ATATAAAATTAATAGATGACTTTCAACACGGACACAATACAAGCATTCACCTCAAGGTAATAGTTTAAAATTGGGCAGTCGACTGGATGTCAGCAGGCAGAAGAATTGTGATGTTCGCTAGTTCAATCAGTGGGAAAGTATTGCTTGAAAAGATGTGTTTTGAGTGCTTTCTTGAAAGTCTGCGTGGATGCAATACAACGAATGTTAGCTGGGCAGCGAATTCCATTGTTTAGGGCCACAAAAAGCAAAAGATCTTTCACCGTAGGTTTTTGTGCGTACTCTTTGTGTGGTGAGGACATGAGTGTCTGCGGATGAACGCAACTGTCGGGCAGGTGAGTAAGCAGACAGGAGTTGACTAAGATAGGATGGACAGGTATCAGAGAAGAAACTGTGACAGAGAACTGACAGTTTGTAGTCAATGCGTGCTTGGATAGGAAGCCAGTGAAGGGAAAATAGTAGTGGTGTCACGTGATCGCGTTTTTTTGCTTTCAGTACGAGCCGTGCTGCAGAATTTTGAACTTTTTGTAGTTTATCGATCAAAGATTTAGGACAGCCAGTGAGTAGGGAGTTACAATAGTCAAGACGAGAGAGAACAAAGGCACACACCAGAGTTTTGGTGGCATATACTGTAAGATACTGACGGATTGAGCTGATTTGGCGAATGGCAGTGTATGCAGAACGACAAACATGTGAAACATGGTTATCAAGGGACATGTCATCAGATATGATGTAACCGAGATTCCTGGCAGAGGATGAGAAAGTAATGTCAGAGTTGCCAACAGAAATAGAAGTAGGAAGGGTAGAGTGTGAAGACAATCTAGGATTATGGAATAACAGCGCTTCTGTTTTGTCATCATTCAATTTAAGTTTGTTGTGAGCCATCCAAGACCTTACATCAGAAATGCACTGCTGCACGCTCTGGATGCAAGAATGAATCTCGGAAGGGCGGGAAGAATTGTACAGCTGTGTATCGTCAGCGAACGACTGGTTATCAATGGCATGATTATCAAGAAGTAACAGCAATGGTCTGGTGTACATCACAAAAAGCACAGGTCCTAAAACAGAACCCTGTGGCACACCAAAGATCATTTCTGTCTCATTAGACACGCTGCCATCGACAACAACAGCCTGCTTCCTTTCAAAGAGATAAGACTGAAACCAATGTAGTACCGACCCAGAGATACCAAAATGAAGCTGAAGAGTTTTAAGCAAAATGTCATGATCTACAGTATCAAATGCTGCAGATAAATCTAGCAGAGTGAGAACTGAAACATTTCCACAGTCCAGAGCGAGCAACAGGTCATTGGTAACTTTTAACAGAGCTGTTTCGGTACTATGAAAAGGTCTGTAAGCCGACTGGTTGGAGCAGATCAAAGAATGTGTATTTAAATATGAAAATAACTGTTTCAAAACAATCTTTTCCAATATCTTTGACAAAAATGATAGGTTTGACACTGGTCTATAGTTCTGAAGGGTATTCTTGTCTAAACTAGGTTTCTTGAGTAAAGGCTTTACAACAGCAGATTTCATTGATGATGGAACAACACCAGAGGACAGGCTATCATTTATAATGTTGGTTATAGTTGGTAACAGCTGGTCTATGCATTCTACTAACAGAGGGGTAGGAAGGGAATCAAGAGAACAAGTTGTAGGCTTTGACTTCAAAATCACATTTCTAATTTCTTGCTCAGACACTGGTTGAAAAACATTAAGTGATGAATCAGTGGGGTATGTATCTCCTCGTAGGTCAGCACAATGAATGGAAGAAGACATAGAATTCAAGCCATCTAATTTTGCCCGAATGCCAACTACTTTACTAGTGAAGAAATCACTGAAAATATTGGGCAGCTGGCATACAGGGTGTGTAGAAGGCAGAACCGTTTTTCTGTCTTTTCCCCGAAGGCGGTCACACACTCCAAAGAGTTGCTTACTTGTTTTACTAGTTGTGATTTGATTACTATAGTAACTTGACTTAGCTTGATGCACAATATGCGTGACATACCTTTTTGCCGCGCAATACACCTGCTTAAAAACCGTAAGTCCCGACTTGAGCCATTGTCTTTCAGCTCGGCGCCTCTGTCTTTTCGCCTCACGAAGCTCAGTTTTAATACCATCGTACCACGGCTCCGAACGACCGACCCTAACCTTGCGGCGGGAGACGGGAGCATGCCTATCCAGCACGGCACTAAGTGTGGCATCCAGCTGTTCCACAGAGGGGCAAAGGGACGGGGACACTTCCACACTCAGGTCGCGCTTGAAGGCGTCTCTGTCCATGGCGCGAAGGTTACGTGTCTCCCTCAACAAAGCTGGAGAAGAAGGAGCTACAACAGTAAGATCACAGACCACACAAAAGTGATCAGATGACAGCTCCTGAGTAACAATGGTGGATCGCACTACATTATCTTGGGGCCTGTGCATTACCCAGTCAATCAGGTGACCACCAGAATGGGTAGGCTGAGTGACAGATTGTTCTAAGCTAAACATGTTTAAAAGGTCAATCATTTTTCTTGTACTAGCTAAATGAGGTTCATTAAAATGAAAGTTTACATCGCCAACAATGAGGTAAGTACCAGACATGTTGTTACAATAGTCTAACATTTCAGGAAACTCATGAAAAAAGATCGCATCAGTAAGGTTGTTCTTCTTTTTAGGATATGTTCTATAAATACAAATGAAATGTACATTTTGCTATAAGCTATAAACGGAAATTTAAAGTAAGACTTCCGGTTCCTAAGATCTTTGCTGCTGCTGTAGTCGCGCGCATTAATTTGTTTGATTAGGGTAATTAGGTTACAGCTATTGAGGCGTTTGATGTTATCGCTGCCACTGGTTTGTTACAAGATACCACATCTCTTATTCATGAGTACCGTGTAAAGTACACGCCGTGCACAGCTAAGTCCTGACTTGAAAGTTGCCGCCAACCCAAGGAGCTCAGTTGGTGTGCACGGGTGACGACTTGACCGCCGCCGGTTAGGTTGCCGTGCAAAGCAAGATCACGTTTGCGTCACCAGTCAAGCCCGGGGAATTCCCGGGGAATACCTTCCATTACGCATGCGCGAAGGCCGTGTACTTCTTTCCTCTATTGCATGCTTTGACTTTTGGTTTATGGTGATGGAGATTAAAAGTTCGAAAAACCCCCATTGTTACGAGAGAGTTCAGTGGTGCTGGAGGAGGTAGCGCTGCACAAGGACTTAATCCAAAGCAAGCACAAAAGCGGTGTTACTCAGAAGAAAAAACGGCGCAAGTAATAATAGAACCTAGGTCAGTAGGTGCCTGTGTCGTCTGCTGTAGGTTTTGATCAGTGTCAATGTATTGCCTGTGGGTTTTACGATCTGTTTCCTTTTTTACGAAAAATTAACAGGCTGTCCTAAAACCTTTTTTAAGGTTATGATGATTATAAATTCAAAGAACTCTACAAGACAATGTATTTTTTGTGTAACTTGTAGCTGTAAGCTGCTTGTTGTTTGATTACATTGTCTGCTTTAATTGCATGAGATAAAGGGCTGAAGCGTAACAACTGTTTACGCCATTACCCCCCACCCACCCCATTTCAAGTGTGTATGTTATGTCTTGCTGATTAAAGATAGGGTTTCAAATTAATCCCTTGAATTTTGTTGTTATTATTATCAAAGAGCTTAGTGATAGAAAGAGGGGGAACTTGGTAAAAAACCGCGAGACGAAAGGTATCGAGTTATGCGCCCTTGTCAGCATGCTGAAAATGGCTCGTGGCAGAAAGTCAAAACGCGATCGAGTGAAACAGGGCGGTGACGTTTGCACAGCCATCAATTACCATAATGCCAGATACAAGAAAAGTTGTGTTGGCAAGTCCTTTTTCAAATTTCCAAGAGACAAAGAAAGGTAAATTGCAATTGAAAAACTTCATTTTTTGTGTTTATGTAGGTCTAAACTAAGACCGCTGCAGTGCTGTTAGTGTTAAAACAATCGGAGAGTGGCTTGAATGATTCATGTTATACCTATGTGCTAATTCCAAAACAGTTTGCTTGCTGACAATTTACGTTCAACAGGTCGCTCACTGTTTACGTTATTGCTAGGTTGTTTGACTATATTTGTGCTTATATTTCAAAAGTACATGTCAGATTGGCAGTTTGGCTTCGTCAAACTGCTTATGTAAACAAGTTAAATTAGACTAAGTCTGTTTTCTCCTCGTGATCAAATACTGTGCAAGATAACCCCTTACCTAGGCACAAAAATGGTCCTTGATCTGTTGTAATCCCTTATCGTTTGAGTGTAAACGGGAAAAAAAATGCAATGTAGAAACTCAGTCCATGTTCTGATCTGTGAATTTTTGCGCATTAGATCTATATTGCGTGGAATGTTGTAGTCTAGGTTCTGATTGTTCTGTCTGATTAATTTATTATTTTCCATGAAGTGACTGATGTTATTAAGCCAGTGATGTGGGAGGTGAGAGGGTTGGGGGGTAGGGGGACACCTAATATAAATTAAATTCACACTATTAGTGAAACATTTTGTTATTGTTGTCACGTGGGGTTTATGGGCTCTGCACAATGGAATTATGGACCCTCACGTTTATTCGGTGGGAACTGCTAGTAAGTCACCCTATGAATTACTTTAATAAATTTATTTGTTTAGCTCGTTCTGTGTTAAGGTTGGGGTACAGAAATAGATAGAAAAATGGTAAAAGATTACTGTCACACTAGCTTTCACACGGCTATGAATCATATGTAGTCCAGCCACTTGATAACAGTTAAAATCACACATTTATTTCTTCTACTCTATACAAGAGTCTCTAAGTACTAATCTAACTTAAAATGTCTCAATCACTGCTAATAGTTCGATCGCTGATAGTCTAGGCAGCTGTTATATCTTCATCGGGCACTTGCTATAAGTTCTCATGTAGATTTGGACTACTGTGGTCCGTTATACATTTTCTGCAGAGTTGGACTACTGTGGTCCTGTTATGATCAGTTTAAGTGCACTTTCGGAGATTACACTTAACTGCTAGATGGTGCGTGCGAAGTCCTTCTGTGAGGTAGCTTCTGGTACACCTTTGTCGTTGTGTAGTTGGGTTCCCTTGCCACGCTGTGGGGTCTGACAGGGTGTTTTTCCCGGTAGCTCTTTCTGACTTGTGCGGTAGGGCTCCTCAACCAACTTGTCGTTTCTGTGGAGTGGGGTGCACAGGATAGCTCGGGATAGCTCGCCTGCTCGTCTGTAATATAAGAGACGAAATTCTGCACAACCCTGAATAATCGGTTTGTGCAGAGCGTCTCACTGAAAGCCAAAGTAGCCCTCAGTGATAGCTCCACATCTCTATACATAAGCGACGAACATTCTGCTACTTCCGGGGTCCACTGGAATCTCACTCTAAATTCCTATACATACATAAATATCAAACGTGGCTAACTATACACATACAGAATTAATAATAATATAAACATTCAGTGGTACAGCCACTGGTCTGCAAACATACATATAAGTTAGACAACAGTGGTTCCGTATGGTATACAACATGGCGGCGCAACCGGTCGTGTTTCGGCTCGTGGTCGGCTCTTCCACGTGGTACGGCAAATTCGGATTAATAATTCACATTTATGCATAGCAAATTCCACAAACATAATTTCAACAATAATATAAATATATCACGATGAAACAGGAGGGTGTCCATTTACCTGTTTGACAAGTTCAGGCCCGTGGTGACTTGATAGAATTCTGAGATTCCTAAGTCCTGCTTCCTGGTCTATGAGTGAAGAGATTTCTCTAGCTGTGGAGATGTTGACTCTACCTCGTCTCACACACGACTGATTCAAACTGTCTTAGGTTTTGACACATCAGAACTGCTCTACCCGCTTGGCTGAGCTCTCATTGGTTAAAAACGGTCAGATTCAAAGCTCAAGTGCTGACTCACTACGCAGCGTGGGTCGGGCTCGCGGTGTGTACTTTAATTGCTGCTGTGTAATAGACTGACTCTCTACTGTTACAATTACTACACAAGGCTGAATAGTAATAAGCAGAGTTAAAACTAGCCAGTTCATGACAGGCTCCCTCAACTGAAAAAAGGCGAGGACTACTGGATTCGACCTTTTTCTACTACAGAGCCTAGTTTAACGCTGCACTATCCTAGGGTCCTATTTACAAACTAAGTAAGTTGCTCTACCTGAGCTGCAATGCTGTGCCAGGTAGCTATGGACACTAGTGACAGGGTATTACTGGGCGGGGACGAATTCTGGTGCTGTGGCCCTTAGTTGTGATGGGTGGGCGACAGCTGCTGTGTCCTCCACGAGATGGCGACTGAGGTAGTCGGCTCCGTGGTTCTCTTTGCCGGGGATGTACTCGATCTGGAATGAGTACGCCTGAAGGGTGAGTGCCCATCTCATCAGGCGAGAGTTCAAAGACTTGGAGGCTGCCAGGAACGATAGGGGTTGGTGGTCTACCTGAACTGTGAAGTGGGTCCCATACAGGTAGAGTTGGAATTTCTGTATGGCCCAGACTAGTCCAAGACATTCTTTCTCCGACGTGGCGTAGTGGGTCTCGGCGGGTCTCAATTTCCTGCTGGCGTAGGCGACAGGGAATAGCGTCTCTGCATTCTTGGGGTCGCGCTGTAGCAGTACTGCTCCGAGGCCTAAGTCGCTTGCATCGGTGCGAAGAACGAATGGCTGAGTCAAATCGGGTAGGTGGAGTACTGGCGCCGATGTCATTCTGTCCTTGAGTGTTTGGAAGGCTGTCTCACATTCCGCTGTCCATACGACTTTGTCCGGGGCGATTTTCCGGGTTCCATTTGTCAGTGGTACGGCGATGCTGTTGTAGTTGGGGATGAACTTCTGGTAGAAGCCGCAGAGTCCTAGAAACGACTGTACTTCCTTTTTGGTCTTGGGCCTAGGAGCGTCGAGTAGGCGTTTCACTGTCTTTTCTACCGGTCGCAGGCTTCCTTGACTTATGGTGTGTCCCAGGAATTCTAGCTCGGTGAATCCAATCTGACATTTGGTGGGTCTTGCCGTCAATCCCGTGTCTCTGAGGCGGGCGAGTAGTTGCTGTAGGAGCGTGACATGTTCCTCCCACGTAGGTGTTGCGATGAGGATGTCGTCCATAAATGAATGTAGGTGCTCGCTGCTCAGGGGTGCCAGGAGTTTTCGCATCATGGCGCTGAAGATGCTGGGTGCGTTGTGGAGTCCGAATGGAAGTACATTGAACTCGAAGTGTCCTTCCATAGTGCTAAACGCTAGGTACTTTCGGACTTGCGGTTGCACTGGTATCTAGTATCCTTTGCTGAGGTCGATACGTGAGAAGTACTTTGCTCGCTGTAGCTTGGCAAATAGGTCGGTCTGGTCCGGGAGTGGCTCTGGCTGGAACTGCGTTACCGCATTCAGGAGTCTGAAGTCGATGCACAGTCGATGCTCTCCGTTGGGTTTTCGCAACAATACCGTGCCTGCGCTGTAGGGTGAAGTAGACTCTGAGATGATTCCGGCTGCCAGTAAGGTGTCTATCTCTTCCTTGATGGCTCGCTGCTGAGACAGTGGCATCGGGTAGAGCTTCTGGCGGACGGGTGTTGGGTCGGTCTTCGTTAAGGTTACTTCGACGAGGTCTGTCCTCCCTGGTCGGTCTGTGAGCACAGTCTGATGTTGGCGAATGACCTGTCGTGCTTGCTGTTGCTGTTTAGCGGCTAGGTCTCCGTTGAGTATCACGTCTTTGTAGGTTTCTTTGGAGTGCAGGGGGTACTCTACTGCATTGGTCTCCATGCTTTCTCCTTCTTCCGCGATGGCGATGGCTAACAAGTTGTGAGTGCTGGGGGTCGCTGGTCGGCCCGTATATTTCTTGAGGAGATTGATGTGGTGGTATCGGGCTCTCCCGTTCACCTCTACTTGGTAGACTGTCTTGGATTTCTTGGCAGTCACCCGGTACGGTCCTCTCCAAGCGATGTCCAGCTTGTTGGTTCCACTTGGAAGTAAGAGTAGCACTTGATCGCCGACTTGCAGTTCTCTGTCCTTCGCGTGGCGGTTGTAGTACTTCGCCTGACGGGCTCTTGCCTTCTTCAGTGCTTCACCAGCTTTCTTCCACGTTGCTTTGAGGGTTTCCTGCAGGTCTGCGACGTACTTGGTGGCACCTCTTGGTGTGTCGTCTATCTTGGCCTCCGTCCAACTTCTGCGTAGGGCTTCTAGCGGTCCGGCTAGAGGTCTGCCGAATAGCAATGTTGACGGGGTGTAGCCTGTGGCTGCATGGGGCGTTTCTCTATACGCGAACAGTGCCGCATTCACGTAGGTGTCCCACGCTTCTGGGTTGTTGTCGGCGACTTTCCTGAGTATGGTGAGAAGGGTTCCATTCAGTCTTTCTACTTGTCCGTTGCTGGCTGGGTGGTATGGTGGTGTGCGAATGTGATGAACTTGTATCAACTCGAACACGTCTTGCATCAGGCGGCCGGTGAACTGAGATCCGTTGTCCGTTCTAATGCTGTCCGGGAATCCGACTCTGGTAAAGATGGCGATGAGTGCATCTGCAATCTTCTTGGTGTCGATCGCTGGCAACGGGACTGCTTCGCACCACATCGTACATGCGTCGACGAGTGTGAGTAGAAATCTGTTCCGCTTCTTGGTCATGGGCAGTGGTCCCACTATGTCTACTGAGACTTGCTGGAATGGAACGCCGACTACTACCGATGGTCCTAAGGTAACTGGTACGGTGTGATGTCGCGGGGAATATCGTTGACATTGGTGGCAAGATTTCACGTAGCGCTTGACATCCTCCGTGATTCCTGGCCAATAGTAGTGTGCGCTGATTCTCTGCACTGTGGCTCCAATTCCCATGTGTCCGCTGAGTGGCATGCTGTGGCCTAATTCTAGTACTTGGGCTCGAAGGGTGGCTGGTAGTACTAGTTGGGTGTGATCTCCATCTCCTTGTCGATGTAGAACTCCCTCTTCCATGTAGAAGTCTCCCTTGTGCGGGGGTGTGTGCGCCTTGGGTAGCTTCTGGAAGCACTTCGCTATCGAGGTGTCTTCTTTCTGTGCTGTTTTGATCTCTTCGAGTCCTGGATTCGGAGCGAACTCGGGCTGGGGTGGTTGGGTTTTAGCTTGGGCCCTGGTTTGCACTGCAGCTATCTCTACAGTTTTAGGGGGCGTGCCTAAGAACACATACCTACAACCTAGCACTAGATCATACAGGGGTTTCTGTAAAACAGCTGCTTGGATTCGTCCTGTGACGTACCTACTCTCTACTTCGATCCATGCTATTGGGCAAGTAGTCGTCGGTTTCGTCAAGTCTGCTCCTTGTAAGTCGACTGTCTTGTCTGTCAGGTCCGCGCGCGATACAAGAGATTCGCTAACTATCGCGTCGTATGATAGACCTGTGTCATACAGACAGCTCGCTTCTTTACCGTTGACCTTGACCGTGTCTGTCACCGATGGGTGATCTCCGATTGGGTGTGGCTTGTTACCGCTACTTTGAGTTAGAACTCTGTGCGCTGGCCGGCTTTCGCGCTCTTCCCTACCTTGTGCGGCCAACTTGAAACATTCTGCGGTGGAGTGATTGTTTCTGTTCCAGAACGAACAATACCGTCTCTGTTCTGCGGGACCTCTTTTCCCGAATTCCGTGTTGGGTCCTTTATTCTGCCCAGGTCTGGGGTTATTCGGCTTATTCGCGGTGCGCTCTTCCCGGTTAGGGCTTCGTTTCTGTGCCTCTTTCCCGTTAGGCTTTAGGTCTCGCCTGAAGCTCTTGGCTTCTCCGTGTGCGGCCACGTACCTATCTGCGACCTTGACCAGATCTTCTAGTCTTTCCGCGCCCTGCTCTACTGAGAATGTTCTCAGCTCGGGGGTCATGGTTTCCCGTAGCTGTTCCCATACTAACAGTTCTGTCAGTCCATCATACGTCTTAGCCGTGGCTGACTGGCTAATCCACTTATCCAGCATTGTGGACAACCGATCCGCGAACTGCGCATAGCTCTCTCCTTTCACCCTCCGATTGGTGCGGAACTTTTGCCGGTAGCATTCTCCTGTTAGTTCGAATCCCGTTAGGAGTGCTTCTTTTACTTTGTGATAGTCAGTCACTCTGTCAGTCGGTAGCTTACTGTAGATGTCATAAGCCTTTCCTCTAAGCCCTTGACTAAGCTTAAAAGACCAATGAGTGGGATCTAGTTTATACTCTGTTGCTAGACGCTCAAACCTAGTCAGATAGAGATCTAGACCTTCTTCTCTCTCATTGAATGTTCCCAGTGGAAATGACATTCCTTGTACAGGGTTGGATGCTACCTCTAGCTGATCTGAGTGGGGAGGGGTTGAGGAAGAACTTGAAGCTCCTGATTCCAATCTTTTCAATTCTAACTCATGCTGTCTGTCTTTTTCCTTTTCCGCCCTCTCATACTCCCATTTCCTAACTTCTGCTTCTCTCTCTGCTGCTAATGCTGCCTTCTTCTGTTCTACTTCTAATTCTAGTTTCTTCTGCTTTGCTTCTAATTCTAATTTCTTTGCCTCTCTCTCTGCCTCTAAGGCTAGTTTCTTCGCCTCCCTTTCTGCTGCTCTCTCTGCCTTAGCCTCCTGTTTCTCTACCTCTGCATTGATATACGCAATTAGGTCTGCCCCTGCTAAGTGTAAAGCTTCTCCTAGTTCCTTGAAACGCAATCTCAAGGCCACTGGGTCCGACATTGTCAAACGTGTCTATGAACAACCTCTGAATCACGTGGAATACCAAAACACTAGCAATATTGCAATTCAATAACAACAATGCAAAGACAATCAAATTCGTAATCAATAATAGAATAAAACAAGAGTCAAATGGCATACAACAGTTACTTAAGCAAAACCTGCAAAAGAACAATGCAACATACAGACACAAAAATATTTGAAGCAAAAAAGTTTTTAACTAAAGAATAGTGCACCACAACTGATCAGTGTTATACCCTTACACTATTCTAGGTTATTCTACTACTACTACTGTTATCTAATTTTATTGTACTTAGGTCCGGTTATACCCAATTCCTATTATACACAGATCCTGGCAGGCTCGCCAATTAAAGTGTCACGTGGGGTTTATGGGCTCTGCACAATGGAATTATGGACCCTCACGTTTATTCGGTGGGAACTGCTAGTAAGTCACCCTATGAATTACTTTAATAAATTTATTTGTTTAGCTCGTTCTGTGTTAAGGTTGGGGTACAGAAATAGATAGAAAAATGGTAAAAGATTACTGTCACACTAGCTTTCACACGGCTATGAATCATATGTAGTCCAGCCACTTGATAACAGTTAAAAATCACACATTTATTTCTTCTACTCTATACAAGAGTCTCTAAGTACTAATCTAACTTAAAATGTCTCAATCACTGCTAATAGTTCGATCGCTGATAGTCTAGGCAGCTGTTATATCTTCATCGGGCACTTGCTATAAGTTCTCATGTAGATTTGGACTACTGTGGTCCGTTATACATTTTCTGCAGAGTTGGACTACTGTGGTCCTGTTATGATCAGTTTAAGTGCACTTTCGGAGATTACACTTAACTGCTAGATGGTGCGTGCGAAGTCCTTCTGTGAGGTAGCTTCTGGTACACCTTTGTCGTTGTGTAGTTGGGTTCCCTTGCCACGCTGTGGGGTCTGACAGGGTGTTTTTCCCGGTAGCTCTTTCCGACTTGTGCGGTAGGGCTCCTCAACCAACTTGTCGTTTCTGTGGAGTGGGGTGCACAGGATAGCTCGGGATAGCTCGCCTGCTCGTCTGTAATATAAGAGACGAAATTCTGCACAACCCTGAATAATCGGTTTGTGCAGAGCGTCTCACTGAAAGCCAAAGTAGCCCTCAGTGATAGCTCCACATCTCTATACATAAGCGACGAACATTCTGCTACTTCCGGGGTCCACTGGAATCTCACTCTAAATTCCTATACATACATAAATATCAAACGTGGCTAACTATACACATACAGAATTAATAATAATATAAACATTCAGTGGTACAGCAACTGGTCTGCAAACATACATATAAGTTAGACAACAGTGGTTCCGTATGGTATACAACATGGCGGCGCAACCGGTCGTGTTTCGGCTCGTGGTCGGCTCTTCCACGTGGTACGGCAAATTCGGATTAATAATTCACATTTATGCATAGCAAATTCCACAAACATAATTTCAACAATAATATAAATATATCACGATGAAACAGGAGGGTGTCCATTTACCTGTTTGACAAGTTCAGGCCCGTGGTGACTTGATAGAATTCTGAGATTCCTAAGTCCTGCTTCCTGGTCTATGAGTGAAGAGTTCTCTAGCTGTGGAGATGTTGACTCTACCTCGTCTCACACACGACTGATTCAAACTGTCTTAGGTTTTGACACATCAGAACTGCTCTACCCGCTTGGCTGAGCTCTCATTGGTTAAAAACGGTCAGATTCAAAGCTCAAGTGCTGACTCACTACGCAGCGTGGGTCGGGCTCGCGGTGTGTACTTTAATTGCTGCTGTGTAATAGACTGACTCTCTACTGTTACAATTACTACACAAGGCTGAATAGTAATAAGCAGAGTTAAAACTAGCCAGTTCATGACAATTGTGCTTTATTGTGATTAATTGATTGAATGACAGAGCTCTCTCTTCCCCCAACCTATCTCTCTCTCTCTCTCTCTCTCTCTCTCTCTCTCTCACGATTACGGATTTACACAGTTTCGGATACATGAAACAGTCTGTCATGCATATTTTAATTTTAAAATATATGTCGTTCATTAAAAAATAATAAATTCCAGGGCAGAAAACGAACCTATGACATACACACATAAGCAGCATAAAAGCATTTAATAAATGTCAATAAGTAAACATAAACAAAATCCCCCCCAAAAAAGAGCAGTAGCGGAATGTTAATAATAATGATGGTTAAAAGTTTGGCTTTTGCAAACGTTGCCATAAAAATGTTCTTTTGCAATGGCATAGGCTCAATAAGCTACCACGCACAGATCATTCATATAGCAGATGACGAAATATAGCCAGCCTGAGCAAAGGGAAATAATCCGTGAGAGCGTCTCGCATTTTTTTATAGGATATAATGGAAGTTCCCCCTCTTTCCGTAATAAGCTCTTTGTTATTATTTAACCGCGTCACATCAAATGAGCGACGCAGCGCACCTCAATGACAGTCACTTTCACAAACTTGCAATGTTAGAAGCATTAGTATTTATCCCAGAGTGCGCTCTGTCTCGAAATACTCAATGGCGACGAAAAACTTATCGATTATGGTGTCGAAAAGCAATGAAAGCGGCCATTTTGATTTCCTGTAGTTGACGACGGACTCATTTAGACGACCTCCGGAGGACGTCTAAATTTAGTCGCCAGTTTAGGCGGCACAAGCGTGTAGTCGTCACTCGTGCATACCGTGTACCTCGCGGTAGTCGGAGACCTCTGTTTGCACGTCGCCTATTCGTTTAGTCGTCATTCATAAATAACACCCCAGATGTGACGGTGGGTCTATTGTTGCTGGGCTTTGTACAATGGATTGCTATTACCCACTCGTCGTTCGTCTGCGGGGATCGGCTAGAAAATCTATGACTAATCTTAATACATTTATAAGTTTGGACCTGTCTGTGTTAGGATGGGGTTACAGAGATAGGGAGAAAAGTGTAAAGATTCACTTACACAATAGCTCTCACACGGCTACGAAACATAGATTGTCCAGCCACTTTGTTACACTCGATGTTGGTTTTTATCAGTAATTGATTCAGCTCCAATGCTTGAATCCTCCTGATAAGTGTAATTCGGATTCGTTTATCCACGCAACCCGTTCAATCAGCAACAAGGCAGGAGTCGTCGTATGTAGTTTTCCAACTTTATTCAGCGAACATCAACTGCATACAATCGTTTTTTCCACTTTCAACTTTTCACTACAACTTTCTACAATTTTTCACTTTACAATCCTCCCTCAACTCAAACAGTGCAGCACATATATAGTCTCTCTTTACTCGAGAGAACTTTCGAATGATCGAGCGCGACACAATTTTAACCAATCAGAACAAATTTCGTCATCACTGTCTCACGTCATACAACCATATTTAGGATGGAAGCATCTCTAGTTACCACTTTAATTATCCACACGCTTCGATCGATAGTAAACAAACAACTCTAGAAAATTCTCAAATAATATCGACCAACTAAAATTTTCAACGTTATACAAAGCTTTTTCTAACAACAACGCAAAATCAAATCAAAGGTAAATGCACTCTATTATTGCATGCTTTGCAAAATAAAACGATCTGATCTATTGCGCGCGTCCCACTCGCACCGCCGCGCGTGTCTCAGACGTAACATAACCCCCTACTCAAGAAGAAATTTACTTAATTTCTTTCAACAACGCTGAGACGCAATGCGCAAACAAAGTCCAGAATTAAAACGTATTTCAATCTGTCTGGATACTGTCAATGTTCACAGTTTATCTACACAGAGTCAATGTTTGTCATCTGTAAGGAAACGACGCCCTCGTCTGTTACAGTTGTCATCGGCCCACGGTCAAAGACAGTGATCTCGTGGGCTTTCCTGGAGTCAGTGCATCCTCTATTGCTCCCTTCTTCCATCGACTGTCCGAGGAAGTCGATGTTGTTAGTTCCCAGAATACACTTGCTGGGTCTCACGGTCAGGTTAGCTTCTATAAGACGATGAATCAGCTCCCTCAAGGTCTGCAGATGCTCCTTCCAGGTCTGGGTGTGGACTAGCAGGTCGTCCCAGTAACACACGACGTTGTCTATCCCTTTGAGCATCTTCCTCATTCCTCTCTTCAGGGTAGCTCCGCTGTTGACCATGCCAAAGGGCATCCTTAGGCACTCGTACGTCCCATCAGGAGTTATAAAAGCAGTCTTTGGTATGTCCTGCTGACGCACGGGGCTTGCCAATAACCCTTGCTGAGGTCAATCTTTCAGAAGATTTTACTCCCCGATAATTGGCGGAAGAGGTCTGCTGCAGTAGGCATCGGCTCAGGGTCAAAGACGGTGATCTTATTAACCTTCCTGTAGTCGATGCATACTCTGTTGCTCCCGTTCTTCTTCTTCACGACCACGACAGGGGACGCGTAGGGGGAGCTGGACTCCGTGATGATGCCCATTTTCAGCATCTCATCGATGTCTTTCTTCAAGAATTCGCGGGCCCTAAAAGGGATCGGGAAGGGTTTGGATCGAACGGGGATATCTGATGTAAGGTGAACTTCATGTTCGACCAAAGTTGTAGAGCCTGGGACGTCGCTGAAGTTACGGGGAAACTCGGCCATAAGGTCCTTGAGCTCCATCTTTTGACCTTCCGTCAAGCTTAGTCCTAGCTTAACATCGATGCCTTCTTTGCAGTTCCAACAGTTCCTCGCTGTCAAAGCTGTCGTCGATCTCAGCTGCTGTGGCTGCGTGTACAGTCTCTGATGGCCTTTCCACGTACAGCTTAAGGAGGTTGGCGTGGTCTATTTTGGAATACTGGCCGACCTTCACCTTTTAGTCGTTGATCCCCACCACGGTCTCCACTTCGCAACTTATTATGATCGGTAGATAGCAGCACAAGCAATTTGTTGCCAGGTTTGAACTTCCTGTTCACAGCCCTACGATCGCAGTAGTGTTTTCCACAGCCCTGGGACTTCTTCAGGTTTTCTCTGGCTATCTCGAGAGTCTGCTCAAACTTCTCCCGTAGCTCAAACACGTACTGGTAGCTGTTCTTCACCTCTGGGGTGTCTACTTCTTTCGTCCACAGTTCCTTCAGGATGTGCATCGGCCCTCTGATGGTTCTTCCGTACAACAGCTCGAACGGAGAGAAGCCGGTGGACAGCTGCGGCACTTCTCTGTAGGCGAACAGTAAGGCGTTGATGTAGCGATGCTATTGTCTGGGCTGCTCGCTGCACAGTTTCTTCAGGGTGGACTTCAGCGTAGCATTAAACTTTTCGACGAGCCCGTTGCACATTGGATGGTAGGGTGTCGTAGTCAAATGCCGGATGCTCAGCAGTCTGTTGACCTCCGTCATTCAGTCAGAGACGAACTGCGTCCCGAGGTCTGTCAGGATCTCTTCAGGCACTCCAAGTCTGCTGAACATGTCCACCAGTGCCTCTGCTACAGTCTCCGTGTCAATCTTCTTCAGAGGCACTGCTTCTGGGTACCGAGTCGCATAGTCCACTAAGTTCAGTACCCATCGATGACCTTCTTCATTCGGAGGTCTTATTTCGCCGATTAAGTCCAAGGCTACCCTCTTGAAAGGTCGGTCGATCAAAGGCATCCTCTGCATAGGCACTTTCGGGACCCTTCCTCGAGGTATGGTCTTCTGGCAAATGTCACATGATCGGCAGAAACGGCTGACGTCCGCATGAAGTCCTGGCCAGTGGAATACCGCCTGGATTCTGTCTGACGTTTTCTTGATCCCCAGGTGACCTCCCATGATAGATTCGTGAGCTACTTCCATCACTTGGCGACTTAGGGGTAACGGTACGAAGACTTGATGTAGTGGTTTACCGCCGTTGACCCTCGGGTGCTGGAAGATTCGGTACAGGCTCTAGGCCTTCACCTCGAAATAGACCGTGCCACTGCCCTTGGTCACGTGGCCTCGGCGGTCCCTGTACTTGTTTAAAGTACTATCAGCTTCCTGGAGCTGGACCAGCTTATCTCTGTCCACGATGGCAGCTTTGGAGTTGTCGGCGACCTTCAGTGGCGTAGACGTCTTGTCTCTCTTGACTTGGGCCCTGGTAGTAACAGCACTGAAGATCTCTGGTCGGGAGGGCTGAGCCGGGGTAGCCACATTGTCCCGTAGCAGCTCTGTAAGGTCTCCATAGGGAAATGGCAATGGATCCTCCTCCGCAACCTCGACGCGTTGGGTTGAGGCAGAACTCCATTCTGAATCGGGGTCGTCGGGTCGTCTCGCGCCGTCGATGTTCCCGATCATCAAATCGTATAGCGGCTTCTTCAGGCAAACCGCTTCTACTTCGCCAAGGTAGAAAGGGGTGCTGACTTGAATCTTCGCAATTGGCGCTTTCACACATTTGCTGTCGGCAATGAGTGTCCATTTAGAATCGCCAGTGAACTGTTCTTTAGCGATTAGGTCTTCTCTGACGATGACCCCACTGCAGCCCGAGTCTCTTAGGACAGTCACTTCGTGATTTCCGACGCGTCCCTTGGAAACAGGCATGTTCTGTACGGTCACAGCTGCGCTGGCGACGACGGGTATGGATTTCCCGTTGGCAAGGAGAAGTTGGCCATCGGCCATGCACTCTTGCACGTCCGCAGGAGTAGCTGTGCGCTCGGTCTCACTCGGAAGAATGACGCTTCCGCCGCACACATGATGGTCAGATCTACTGGTTTGCCGTTGATTGGAGAACTGCCTCTGCCGGTTGCCCGCCGCTGCATTGTCCGTATTGCTCTGCTGTCCGCTACTTTTGTTTTGAGGACAGTTAGCAGCTCTGTGGTCTGTAGCGTTGCAAGTGAAACAGCCTCTTGAATGCCCTTCCCTGGGAGGTGGCGGGGAGTCCGTGTGTCTCTGGCTCGTCTGACTTCCCTGGATCTGGTTCCCATGGTTTCCAGTCTTCTGAAAATGTTTCGTCGCCTTGGGTGGCCCCAGCGTCTTCTCATAAGCGATGAGATATCTTTCAGCAGCCTCGGCAACGTCTTTTAGCGTCTGCAAATTGTGTATTTCCAAGTGGATAACGAGGTCCTTAGGGCAGGCGTTGAGTAATTGCTCGCTCTTGATCAGATCATGGAGACTCTCGTAATTCTTCCATTTGCCTGATAATTCCACAATAATACAAATAGGAAAAACAATCGTTGGTCAGTGAGTCTATCTCGTGGTTGCGAAACCAGTCGGGTTCGCCACTGCACGTGGTCAAGCAAAGTTTCCCTAACTGTCACAATTCTAAAACATGGCAAAACTGTACAAACATAGTCCAATAATCATATCATATAATCGCAATGAAACAAACGATTGATCATTTACCTTCTTGACAATGTCAGGCTCTGGCTATACTGCGATAAATTATTTTCATCCGTCACCTGCATAGTCTTCAGCTAGAGGGATCTATCAACGTGCGTCTTGCTACGATGATGTTCGGACAAAGACTAACTATCGTCACGCTGTGATCAGCCCAAGCGCGCGAGATCTCAATACTAGTAGCGCCACTGCGGGGGTGGCGGGTGATTGTTCAGCTGGGTGACGTCACGGCTTATCTTATGAAGCTCTAGCCTACGTAGGCTTAACACGGCCTTCTTCTGTCGTCTGCTAGTCAGCGAATTAACTGTACACAGGTCAAAGCAGACTGACCGTGTAGGCATGAAGCTTTAGTGCTGGGTTGAACTTGCCTATCGCGACACCAGATACACGATAATGTTATCTCCATAACTACAATATCTATCTTTGATACAAGATTTTGTTTAGCCCAGTGCAATTTACACTGGGAACACGTTTTCCGACGGCGCACGAAAAGATACAATACTACAACGTAAAACATCAATTCATCCAAATGATCAGCGCATTATGGTACGTGATGACGATGTTGTTGTTGTTGTTTGTAGATTATAGTCACACGACACTTTCGCATATAGGTGACTACTGGACCGATTTATACTGACACCAGCGGGCCAGTTGTTGGTAAAGGGGAAAATAATATGATCACACGTTGACCAATCCGGGATTCGAACCAACGACCTTTCGGTTACTAGCAAGACGCTCTTACCAACTGAGCTACCCGGCCCCACTGATGACGATGTTGTGGTACAGTGGTATTTATTTATTTATTAACTGCGATCGTGCGTTGTATGTGTGTCATGTGCTAAAGCTATCACTATCATTGCTCAGATGGAGATGAATAAACCTGTGTTGTTTTGTATTGTTATTTGCAATGTTTCTGAATCGATCCATAAATACACAGTGAAGCAATGAGCATTTTAGCTTAAGCTATCATTGTCTGGAACCCTTGCGGCTACAATGGTGGTGGCGAGGCTGCTCGTCGCGGTTGCTGCTACTGGTTCCACGGAAACCCCATCGTGCCCTGTGTCAATGCTCATTAAGTTGCGCTCGCTCTCAGCGATGAGCAAAACGCTGTGGCGAAAAATAAGACACAGCGAAAGTGGCCAAAAGCTCACCACCGATAACAGATTTGTAATGGGTGGAAATGTGGATGAGGGGGAGGGAGAGAGTTGGAGGGGGAATGAACGGGTGGGTGAGGGGAAGAGGGGGGGGGGAGACATCGTGGTGGTGAAATAAAACAAAAGTTGCAACGACACTTTTTTCCAATTAAACAAAAAGTACTAAAGGCTCGCCATTCTCCCTGTCTATGTCCCTGACTCCTACGTTTTTAAAGCTCTTCCCATACCCTAACATTTTGATCGGCGAATCAAATCGTTCACAGCAAAACTGAGGCAAACTCTCTCTCTCTCTCTCTCTCTCTCTCTCTCTCTCTCTCTCTCTCTCTCTCTCTCTCTCTCTCTCTCTCTTCCAAAACCCTAACGTTTTGATCTGCGAATCAAATGGCAACAGTAAACCTGAGGCAAACTGTAAGTGGCAATAGTACCAATGTAAAAGACCTTTCCAATCTGGTATATCTCTTTTTTTTTACCTGTAATCACCTGTTATGATTATTGCTCCTTTCTATATAACATTTCTTCTTTGTTGGACTTGTGTTGCAAAGTATTGTTTTGTTCTTTTTTCCGAGCGGAGTATTTGACTCCCGTCTCTCGGCCACCACCTTGAGAACTCGGCCCAATCCGAGCTGTTATTTTCATTTTATCCCTCGTAAGAAATGCATAAAAAGTGTTTGCCCTGCAAGGCGGTGAAGCGTGTTGATAGTAAGCCGGTTTGCCGGCTACTAGTGCCACGACACTCCATACAATGTCACTGCCACTGACTTCCATAAAATGCCAGGTTGTCTACCTTTCATTTGTTGCTTAGGCTAGCCCTGGGTGGATCCTGCTGTGCAGAATCCTTTGGAGTGGCCATTGGGTTATGCAGGACAAGGCTACACGACATTTGTTCTCCCCGGATGATCTTTCGTCTTCTGCTTTTGGTGGTGAGCAGGACTACATTGTCGGCAGGCATTTTATGCAAGTCAGTGGCAGTGACTTTGGATGGAGTGTCATGGCACTAGTAGCTGACAAACCAGTTTACTATCAATACGCTTCCCCGCCTTGCAAAGGCATATATTTGCATGTCCCTCTCATGAGGGATAAATACACATGACAGTTCGGGTCGGGCTGTGTTCTCAAGGTGGTGGTCGAGAGACTGGAGTCAAATACTCCGCTCGGCTACAATTACGGACATATTTGCTTCTCGTTATTGTACAATTTTAAAGGCTAACCGTTCTTTGTTTTGTTATATTTTAAAAACCAATATTTTACAACGTTTAACGAAGGCGAAACATTTAGTAAACATATAGCACATTAATCTGATTGATATGTGTCAGTTATCGCCTAGGCTCAATGGCTCAAACTAATTCCCAGATGACCCGTTGGCTTTTTTTCTATGTTAGGGGCCATGAGCTGTCCAAAAGAGACTTTCTACCTGAAAAATGAACACTGAATGGGATCTACATACACTGGATTTTAGTTTGAAGTGAAGTAGTGTAAGAGAGATTACAAATACTTATACTTTCCAAGGCAGGAATTGTGTTGAGCTGACACAAGGTTGCCGGTTACTAGTGCCACGATACCCTTGCGAGTCACTTTCCAAGGCAGGAAGTGTGTTGAGCTGACACAAGGTTGCCGGTTACTAGTGCCACGATACCCTTGCGAGTCACTTTCCAACGCAGGAAGTGTGTTGAGCTGACACAAGGTTGCCAGTTACTAGTGCCACGAAACCCTTGCGAGTCACTTTCCAAGGCAGGAAGTGTGTTGAGCTGACACAAGGTTGCCGGTTACTAGTGCCACGATACCCTTGCGAGTCACTTTCCAAGGCAGGAAGTGTGTTGAGCTGACACAAGGTTGCCGGTTACCAATGCCACGATACCCTTGCGAGTCACTTTCCAAGGCAGGAAGTGTGTTGAGCTGACACAAGTTTGCAGTTACTAGTGCCACGATACCCTTGCGAGTCACTTTCCAAGGCAGAAAGTGTGTTGAGCTGACACAAGGTTGCCGGTTACTAGTGCCACGATACCCTTGCAAGTCACTTTCCAAGGCAGGAAGTGTGTTGAGCTGACACAAGGTTGCCGGTTACTAGTGCCACGATACCCTTGCGAGTCACTTTCCAAGGCAGAAGTGAATCAACACAGATGACTACACTAGAAACATGTAATGGGAGATTTATAATTCTATTTAAAGACATCAGTATTGCTATCAATTCTGCAGTGAAAATGGAATATCCTTTTCCTAAATAAAATGATTCTGTAATTTTAAAGTCAGGAATAACAAAACCTGCTCCCGCATTACCATTTTCTAAGACCGATCCGTCAGTGTATATCTTAAGTTGTGCTGAATACTTTTCATATAAATGATTACGAACATCAATTATCATTAAACCTGGGTTATTATACTTAGTTTCATTTGTTAAAAGAATGTCAAAGTTAGCCTTTTCAAGTTCCCATACAGGTATTGGTGACACTATGTTCTGATTACATACAAAATCTGTTTTTTCAAGATGTTTCGGAATTATGTCATATGTATAAGTTGCTATCGTTTGAAAACATTGAATTTTTTGTGAATGTTTAGGATAAGATATATCTGATCTTAAATATAGTTCCTCATGCGAACTATTATCTACTGCATTTGCTCTTAGAACATACTTAGCGCATGATAATTTTCTCCAATCTATTTATCTATATTTATCTGAAGTTTAATTGATTATTGTTGTGGGCATTTGGTCTGTATACGGTTCGGGTGTTTTCAGGTTAGACAAGGGAGGTAATGGTTCAGTAAATATTGGGTTGGGTGTCTTGATAGGGGTTGAGGGTGGTTTAGTATCCCATTGTCCTGTGTATGCGTGTTTGTTGTTGAATAAAGAGTGTGATTGTACGTCTGGCTTTTGTGTTAGTTTCTTTTGTTTGAGTTCTATCCCCTCACTCGCTGTTGAGCTGAACGTTCGCGGAACCCACCCGGGTGACGCGACTATTTGTGGGGTAAGCTTAAATACCATATGACCCTCTAACGAATCAGTGAATGGGGCAAATTTTGTGATTTTTTTTTTTTTTGGGGGTGGGGGGGTGGGGGTGGGGGTGGGATATTATTATTTACCGCGATTCTGTTTCGATAGTTCCGTGGAGCCTGGAAAAGCACTCAGTGGCGCCCGTTGCGTGGCAGCCGAACTCGCACGGCCTGACCTTGTTCCCTTCTAGCACAGAGGATGACTGGTAGAGAGCTGTTGTTTGTCTGTTGTTAGGTGTGTTTTTTTTACCTCCACAATTTCGCTTTGTCTCAACTTTCACTCTGACGACGACGCCAGCGCTGTATAAATTATAGACTCGGATATCATTATTCTGTTTCAAGCTTTCCTTTTTTTCCTTTTATTTTCCTTGTTTACATGTTCACTTACACTCAATCTGTCAATGTAAGCAGGCTAGGAAATTGAGTTATCTACACTGTCACAATGCGTAGCGGAGATTTGCAGAGGCTTACGTTTATCTCTCGCTCTGGAGGCAAAAATACGCTGTATGTTGTCGGGTCAGCTCCACTTTTACCCCGAACTAAGGTACTAACGGTTCTGGATTCTAGCCTCACCCAGAGAGTTTTCAGTGTAGGCTCCCTGCCTCATCTAACCTTTGTCTGATCTTTCCTCTCTGACTACACTTTACATCGTGTATCTATTTTCTCCCATTTAGGCTAATCTGGATCCCGTGCTGCTCGTAGTTCCGGCGCCGTAGAAGCTATATAGCTAGCGAAGGGAATTGATCTGTTTAAAAGTAGCCTCGAATTTGCTATTGGAGCAGTTGAGTCGCACAGCCGAGCAATAGCAGTAGTCGGAGCTGCCGACTTGTTTGTAGTAGTAGTGTGCGGGTCTCAGGAGTATGATTACTTAAGCAAGGTTTTACCTCAACACACACACACTCATACTGGTGGCTGTACGAAGACAATGCATCGTACATGAGTGGACTGAGTTACAGCAGGTGTACTTTTGTCAGGTAGATAAATATTTTTATTGCCTCTTCCTGTTATATCGTGCCGTTTCTTTGACATTGTCAGGTATAGTTGACACGCTTTATTTTTGTTTAGTTTACTATGCTTGGTTCTTTTTAATTTTCTTTCCAAAGATTTTGTTTTGGTTCAGTTCAGTGTTTTTTAAATATTGCGTCTGATCGTTCGCTCTTGGTGACGATAGTCACAATGACTGTTTTGTTTTTAGGCGTACAAAGATATCAACATTTATATATTTTAAATGGCTTTTTTTCTGTAATTTTTCTTTGTATCTGTCAGTAAAACGAGTTTTGTTTTGTTTATATCTGTTTCTCCGTGTTATCGTTTTAAGGACTTAGTTTATTTCAATTGTGGCCGAGAGGTCTATCTATAGTTTATTTCATAATGTATTTATATTTCGTTAAATTCTATTGTGTCTTTAAATATTTTATTTGTCAGAAACGATTATTTAGAGGGAGTTTCACAGTTTATCCTTTTTTCTCTCTCTCTATTGTATTTTATTGTGAATTAAAATTGAATTTAATTTTGTTTTCATTTAAGGTCTTTACGTGTAGTAATCGTAGATAAACAGCAACAACAAAGACAACAAAGACTTAGCTTTAACAATGTAACAAGTTTTATACAAATGAATGGACCTTAATAATTAATAATAAGCACAATTCTTGAAAATCAAACATTCTTTTGAGTTACAACTGACAACATGGCTAGTTCAAGCCTGTTTAGAGTGAACGCATTTAAAAATTTACCTCTCGGTTCTTTACTGTTTTGCTGAGTCTTCACTGTAGTTTGTCGGGTTCCGAGGTGTACAGGCAGCGACCTTGTTTTCAATATTGATCACTGTTTTCTTGTTAGTTTGTCAGGCGTACATGTGCACAGAGGGACTGTTTCGTTATAGCTTGTCAATGTAATTATCTTTTCTATTATCCTTTGAATGAAAAACTGTCGTGTTGTGTTGTGTTGTGTTGTGTGTGTTGTTTTGCGAGGTGTATGAGTGGTTTGTTGTGTTGTGTGTGTTGTGTGCGAGGTGTATAAGTGGTTTGTTGTGTTCTTTGTGTTGTGTGTGTGTGTGTGTGTGTGTGTGTGTGCGTGTGTGTATGTTTTTTTTGTTGTTTTGTTTCTATATTTATATTGATGGGTTGAGCCGCTTTGTTTAAACAATACTAACTTCTTATTATTTTGTTTCTGTTGGGAATACTGTGTGTTCGAGAGTTTTGTTTTTCTCTCTCCCGGGTGTAATTTAACTCCATTTTGAACTGTCTATTCCTCTCTCCCTCTCTGTCTGTCTCTCTATGTTTCTCTGTCTCTGTACAACTTTCTCTTCCTCCCCCACCCCTCCTCCCTTCTGTCTTGACAAACGAAGTATTAACATTAATAATTTCTCTCTCTCTCTCTCTCTCTCTCTCTCTCTCTCTCTCTCTCTCTCTCTCTCCCCTCCATCTCTCCAGAGGAATTGGAAAGATGAATAGTGTTCATTTAGTACCTGGGAACTGGAATTTCCATATTGTTGTTAGTGTGTATTGGAGGGGAAGAACAAAATAAAGAGGAGGAGAAGAGAGAAAGTTGGGGTAGGGGGTGGAGTGGAGTTAGGGGGGAGGGGGGGTTGAGAAAGAAACTACCTACAGTTCCAATTACACACATCCTGTTAAAAGAAGAGCATCACTCGCGTGTGCAATGGCATTCATTTTTGCGCAAGGATGCCATGGCATCTCCAGCCTTAATGACAAATGTTGTTATTGGTGCTGCTGTTCTTGCGGCTGTTGATGTTGTTGCTGCTGCTGTTGATGTTGTTGCTGCTGTTGATGTTATTGCCTTTGTTGCTGCTGTTGATGATGCTGCTGCTGACGTTGATGTTGTTGCTATAGCTGCTGCTGTTGATGTTGTTGCTATTGCAGCTGCTGTTGATGTTGTTGCTGCTGCTCCTGTTGCTGTTGCAGAGTTATTAAGCACAAACTACCACAGCCTATGTTCAGACAATCGGCGACCGTGTCTGGATCTATTTTGTGAGAACGCTTCTCTCTCTCGCAGATATTTACAGAGCGTGCCAAAGAGAACTATGAGGTCTACCAAAGATAATGGATGACCAAGATTGGACAGTAGGCTTTAAAAAGCGTAGCAGCGTTCGCTAGAGTGATTTGCCCCTGAATGCGTGCAACCGGTCTGTCAACATGGAGGATGGAGAGAAGAAGAAACGCACTCGCAAAGGTGGCCAGCATTGTGCTGCGCCTAATTGCACTAATGCGAGGTATTCTGTGAACTGCGTAGGATGGTCATTCTTCAGATTTCCTGCAGAACAAGCAAGGTGAGTTTTTTTTTTTTCTTCGAAGTTTATGTAGCTTGTTTTGGTGCCGATCATTCTGCACACGTGTTTATCGATCATTCAGTGTTAGCGACCCATCCCGAGAAAACCAGGGTTTAGTTGGAACGTTGATGGAGTTATGACTATATATGAAAACTACGTGCAACTATCTCTCTGCCGACATAAGAATGGTCCCTGTATTTTAAAAACTGAGGAAGTTATATCAGTTTAAAGGCTGGAGGGGTGCAGAGGACAGTTTTGAGAAAATGAGATACGAGGATGAAGATGAGCTTTTAATGTATACATGTATGTGTGGCAAGTTTATGAGCAGACTGCTCAAATTTGGACTTCTTGTGCTTATGTCAATTAAACTAAGGTACTGACTGTAGGCACTCTGCTTTTTATGGGAATATAATTTAATTATAAGTGAAAGGTAAATGGTAGAGATTGCTAGTGATACAATGGTTGCTAATGACAGTAATGTTAATTCAAATGTCAATAACAACCCACCACTTGGCCCCACCTACCACTTTCTGGAATGGGTTGTTTCAGTTTTTGTGTGATAATAAAATTAACACAAATTATATTGGTATTTTTTCAGGTGTGATGTTTGGAAACAGAATTGCAGACGTCAAGACCTGATGCACAAGACTGCCAAGGCGCTGAATGCTTCATGTGTCCTGTGACTGTGTAGGAATCACTTTGAGGATAGTCAGTTCTATCGACCTGCAGTGAAAGATCGACTGATACCCAATGCTGTGCCCACACTTTTTGATGTATCAAATGCACCGCCACATCTGAAATCCAGCAGAAAATCACCCAAGAAACGACCCCAGAATATGACTCAAGAGAAGAAAAGGCGCAAGATAGAATCTCTGAATGGTTTGTAATATTATTGTTTTTACAAAATGAAATCTGCATATGCACATGCACACACACACACACCCACACACACACAGACCCACACACACACACAGAACTGAGCTACCTTGTACCACATTTACCAATTTAAAAAAAGCAATATTTGAACACAGATGTGGAAGTTCAGCTATATTTATATACAGGGAAAATAAAAAGGTCAAAACGTACACATTATTATTTCTTTTTTTTCCCCCCAGAAGTGTGGGAAGGCACATGTATACAATTTAATTCTCTAAATAATTGTCACAGTCCTAAGGCATTGAAAACCGCGAAATAGAAGTGATCACATAGTGCCTATTTTATATGCTGCTTGTAGATGTAGTAATTATGCATGCCTTTAGTTTTAATTAGTGTCCCCCTACAATAACCTGGTACTTGCCTCCTTACCCTCCCCCTTTCACTGTGCATTTCTGCTATACATTACATTCATTCTCCTTATGTGTGTATGTTTACAGAGGAGGAGGAGGAGGATAACTTTGCTGAAATCCAGGATCAAGAACTTCCAAGCTGCAGTCCCACAAGTGCAGAAGAAGAAGCTCCCAACTTTGCCAGAGGAACTTTGCGCAAGGGTGAGTTGTATTATTTGGGGGTCTGAACTGTTGTATCTCATGGAAACATGGTATGTAAAACCACAAAATGTTAAGCAATAATGAGAATGGTAGTAATGAAACAATATGAGTTTCATTATTATTATTATTGAATAATAATAATAATGAAACTCATCACATTTTTTTGTAAGATGATGATAATAAGTAAATAACATTCAATGTTTAAGACTGCCCCTCCCCCTCCCCCCCAATAATATTTTTAAAATATTACTTGGCAAGAAATTCATTACACTCTATTTAAATTAGTTGAGATCACGCGATAGGTGCCATTATATTCCCCAAGCGCCCACGCCC
This sequence comes from Oncomelania hupensis, assembly GCA_036898135.1. Lineage (NCBI taxonomy): Eukaryota > Metazoa > Mollusca > Gastropoda > Littorinimorpha > Pomatiopsidae > Oncomelania > Oncomelania hupensis. The sequence goes on along the minus strand of CM072518.1, from coordinate 73,748,253 downwards.
ACCCCCCAGGTCAGAAGGCATTTTGACCATCCCCCCCCACACTCCCACCCCCAATATTTCGAAGGGTGCGGCGTCTCTGATTATACCAAGCATCATAATAAGATTGAAGCTTAAGTTGTTAGAATTCTGTTCCTTTCTCTGTCATGGTTGCGGTTATTAAACCTAGTGCTGGAGAAATTACAGCTAATCTTTACTACAAACCTTGGTAATTGATATATGACAACACAGTGGTAAGTCTTGATATGTGTATGTTTCAGGCACCGAAGAAGAAAAAATTGCTTCCTTGACCTCTATGGTGAAAATGCTGAAAGCAAGGCTGCTTCGGAGAGAAAAGAAGATCAGCAAGATTCAAAACCCCAAAACCCCAAAAGAAAAAACAAACATCAAAGTGCTGATGAAAAAGATGAAGGAAATTCTTCTTCCTGAGACAGCAGCTCTAGTCAACAGTCAGCTCCGAATTGCAGGCATGTCAAAAATGGGTAGGAAGTGGACTGATCTTGACAAAACTCTTGCATTGACAATCTATCATGCATCACCAAGCGCCTACAAACTGTTGGGGAAAGTGTTGACTCTGCCAGCAGTTAAGACATTAAAGAGAGTCGTGTACAATGTACAAATTCAGCCTGGCTTCAGTGGCAACATTCTGCAAGCACTAGGCCTGAAAGTGAAGTCGTTGCCACCCTTAGCCAATGTGTTTGCAATTGTGTTTGATGAGGTGGCTATTAAAGAGCAAGTGACATATGATGCTACAAATGACAGGGAAGAAGGTCTTGAAGATTTTGGAGATTCAAGGACAATGTTTGCTGCAAGCCATGCAACTGTTTTTATGGTCAGGGGTCTCGCAATAAATTGGAAACAGCCTGTGGGGTATTTTTTGTCAAGTGGCCCCATGCGGAGTGACCACTTGAAAGATCTACTTCTGAAGTGTGTGGAAAAGGTGACCCAAACAGGATTGGATGTGCGAGTGGTCATCGCAGATCAAGGGTCGAACAATAGAAGCGCGTTCTCATCACTAAATGTAAAGGAAGAAGCTCCCTTCTTCATGCACAATGACAAGAAGATTCATGTACTATATTACCCACCCCATCTTCTGAAGAACATCAGAAACAATCTGAAAAATAATGATTTCAAAGTTGGCAGTGAAAATGTACAATGGAAACACATTGATGATCTGTTTCGCACAGATCGGAGGATGGGCCTTCGGCTGGCCCCAAAACTAACAGAGAAGCACATCAGCCTGCCGCCATTCTCCAGCTTGAAAGTACGTTACGCCGCACATGTGCTGTCGCATTCAGTGTATGCTGGGATATTTACACTTGCGAGGGCAGATCTGCTACCTCAAGAAGCAACGTCTACTGCGGTGTTTGTGGACGGATTTGACAGTCTCTTCAATGCGTTCAACAGCAGACAGTTGCACAGCAAGCAGCAAATGGCACATGGATTCTCCGACAACTCAGGGCATGTCAGTTTCTTGCAAGAAATGCAGTCTTGGCTCACAACCATCACAAGTAAAAATCCAAAGCTTCCATGCCTGATGGGTTGGGAAATGGCCATCACAAGCCTGCTAGCACTTTGGAAAGACTTGAAAGATTTTGGATTCTCCTTTCTGTTGACAAGTCGCCTTAACCAGGATTGTCTTGAGAATTTCTTTTCTCGAGTGCGCCTTGACAACCCTTCTGCAACACAGCTGAAGTCTGTCATCCGACAACTAATGGTGGATCAAATATTCACACACACTGAAGGCAGCAACTGTGAAGATGATGCTGGAAAGTTTGTCCTGAATCTTAAAGCTATCAGGCAGGTGGTACAAGAACCTGCACGCACTGAAGAGCCAGAGGCAGAGCATCTTCGACTCCTCGCCACACCCCTGCCACCTCCCAAGGAAGTGCGCATGCAAATTGCACACGACAACGTCATAACCTACATCGCCGGTTACATTGTTCATAAAATTAAGCTGAAGATTTGCACCATATGCAAGTCCCTTGTAGAAGGCGAGAGGAGCTCCTCATCCTGTCAAATTTTGTTGAATGCAAAACAGTATGGCAAAGGGGGACTACAAATTCCCAACATGCTGGTCGCTTGCACCAGGCGGATGGAGCAAGTGTTCAGTGCAAATATTGAGTATGTGATGTTTGCAGACAAGGTGAAATGTCAGTTGATTGAGATGCTACAAAAAGAGGTGAAGGATGATCTTGTGTGCCCTATGGGAGCTTGTCAATTGCTGCCTCTTGTGGTTAAGAAATTTGTCAACATTAGGCTACATTTCACCCTGTTATGTAGCCGTGACTTCTCTCAGAAGTCAATCAGGAAAAACAGAAAAGTCATGAAATTGAGTCATGTTTGATTTTGTTGAACTTCTTTCTGAAGTTCATCTGCTTTAACTGTAAATTATTTTGTCGCGCGCAATTCAAACAGATGTTTCACAGTGTTGGCTTACACACAGTCATTAAGGATGCACATGTATACCAAAGTAACAAAAGAGAATGTCTATATTTTATAACATTATTTCATGGTGAAATATATGTGAGCAATCATGACCAAACCGAGGTTAAGTCAAAAATTTGATGAGTTGAGTTATTACTGTAATTGAAAACGACATTTACTTAGCTTTCTGTCGACATAAGAATAATCTCTGTATCTTAACAAATGAGGAACTTACAGCAGTTTGAAGTTTAGAGGGGTGCGTGCAACACTTTTGAGAAAATGTACAAAGAAGTTTGCAGTGACAATGAAACTCATATGAGGTTGGATACAAGAATGATGTTCTAATAGCAGGTGTATGATGTTTCCATCAAAATGCTTTTAGATATTGATAGAAATGTTGTTGATGAGTTCAAATGTGCAAAAAAATGAAATTGGCCCAAAATTTTCCTCTGCTGTGTTTGGGCCTGTAGCTCAGAAGTACCGCTGGCGACTTAACCCCGTTTTAGTCATGATGGGTCACATATAGCTTAATGTTGGTAAACTCTGTGCATAAGTATATTTCATGGTGAAATATAGCGTAATGTTGATAAACTGTTGCATGCTCAAACGCAGTAGATGTATATTTCAGGGTGAAACCATAAAACTTTAGATATCTTACACTGTTACATGCTTATATGTGTGATGCCGATGTTTTGAATTACAGATTTGTATCCATTATTGCTTGAATACAAGGAATAAATATGTTCAATGTTACACAACACTCAACAGTCACAATTGTGTTTGTTGACAATTTCAATTGGCAAATCTCCTTCCCCTCTTTCTTTTCTTTTCATTTTCTTCTTCAGCTTTTCACTTACTCTGTCACTTCACTCTCATTATTCTCTCTCCCACCAACCCACCCCTTTTTCAATTCTGTTTTGTGTTTCTTTGTGCATGAGAGTTTATCTTTTATAAATATATTATTCTATTACATTTTGTTGTCAACTTTATTTTTCACAATACTGTCTTGTGTATTAAAAACAAAACGTATCGTTTTAATAAGTTATCAATCTGTCATTACAGTGGTTTTTTTTTTGTTTTTTTTTGTACAATCAACTATTCATCTGATTATGTCTACCACAAAACAGAACATAAACAAAAAAGAAATACATTGAAATAAAACTTACAAAAATTACAACTAAACAAAGCTATCAAAACAAAGGGGTAGGGGCGTGTGGGAATGGAGGTTATTTAAAACATTGAAAAGACTGCATAAAGAATTCCCTAACATCTCATATCAAAAGTCACAAAGAGTATGTTTTATTCATTCTATAGATGTTTTTGCACACACCCTACCTGCACCCCCAAAGCACGTTATTTTTTATTTTTTTTTACAAACGGCCAGCAAGCTTGTTTTTGATTGATTGATTTATTGTTGCTTTAGGTCCAGCGGACTCTTCCGAGCCAAATCAGGACCGGACAACCCCCGATCCGCATAAAAGATCTGCTGAAACAACCCCAGTGGGAAAATTGAATGCCCTCCACCGGCCAGTCACTTTACAATAAATACATCCCACGCGGGGGACGGCTGAGGGTTTACCTCAACTACGCGAACCCCCGGTTACAAAAACAAAATAGAATACAAACATCATTATAAATCATCAACAAAACACATACATATAAAATGCCTATAGTGCTAAATAATACAATCATAGGAAGCCCTAGTGACCACCCGGCAGAAAGCGTCCAACACTCCCAAGCTGATCCAACAGACCTCATACACAAACAAGGAGTCTTGTCCAGGAAGAGTTTTCAAGAAAAAAGGTAGGTCATTGATCTAGCGAAGAAGAAGATAGTATAGCAGAGTGATAGGACAGATCAGGAATGGGAAAGAGCAAATGAGGAAGACAGCGACAGTGGGAATTTAAAGCACTAAATTTCCAGAAAGTGGGGATACTATTTATACTGAAACCCCTGGCACTCCAACGGGGGTACTGTTGCCGCAGTGAATCAGTCATGCCTACAAAGGCAAGACAGGTTTTCAACTGGGGCTTTCACTTTTCCCTTTATAGGTTAGAACAATCTACAGTGGCAAGATTGCTCATGACCCCAAGGGGTAGCAAGCTTGTTTATGAGATACCTATATATATGTTGTCTAGATGAATAATCAATAAAAAAAATAGAGGATTTAAAAGACAGAACGAAATAAAGTCACTGCTTTTATATAAATATAGTCGTATAAACCCAGCATAAACAATCGCATATTTATTTTTATTGCGCAAAGGCCACGCCGAAGTTACGACATATTACACAGTACACACAAGGAACGCTGACCGCGAACACGCTTTCAAGGGCAAGTAACTCGTGCCGCGGGTACGCTTTCGCTAATATAAGAAGTGAGCCACTGTCCAATCTTGGTCATTCATTATCTTTGGGTCTACGTTGAAGCATCCTGCTTCACGCGTCGCTTAGCTCAGGCCATTGATAGAAGTGATCCGGAAAAGATATCATATTATATTGTGCACTAGTAAGAGAGAGTCGCCCTGAAAGTGATGGTTTTGAATGGTGGTGTGCTCCTGCAGAAATTGTTCAACATTACACTACAGTTGTCCTGCCCTAAACCCTATCAAAGGTTGGGGACTAGCGGGTGGCATTTCAATACCATTCTCCTTTCACTCTTAAAAGGCACCAAATAGACGATGATAAAGTGGGCTTTTGGACCTCCAACCAACCGCTACAGTTGGAATTTTCCCTTTTCGGTCCTGACAGGGAGTTAAATCCCTTGTTTTTAACTATACAGCCGTATGACCTTTTGACCCCATTCGCGGCTTGAAGTGTGCGTCTTTGGTGTTTGGGGCAGGGTAGGGTCTATTTTATCAACCAAAACCGAAGAACCTTAGGAACAAGTGTTTTTACGGGTTCTGTCTCTTCCCGGCTTTGGTAGCTGCTGTTTTTAGCTCCACAATGTTGGCTGGCTAGTCCACGGCTGTTGCTATTTATAGGCACAAAAACTACGGAATGTATTGATTTAAAAGCCAACAACTATACCTTTAAAAGAGTTATTTTGTGTAAGCTTATTCTTTCAGTGGGGCAGAACTGATGTGAATGTTTAAAAGATATTTGGAAGTGACGTGGTCAAGTGGTCCCCTTAAATAGCTTACGTAGTTGTAGTTTGGAAATTTAGTATCATTCATAAACGTTGTTTACAGTAATCTGCAGACGACTGGAAGGAACGTTATACGTTATTCGCATCTTAGATTGGCATATGGAAAGTTGTCGCATCGAGATCAGAAAATATTTACGAGCGCAATTTTTGTATTCCACGTCTAAGATGCGAATAACATTTAGGTATCGATTTCTTCAATTGGAAAATAAAAGAGGAATTGAAATTAGACTAGAGGAGAAAGATGTGTGCGAACGACCGCTTTACACATTGCTTTCCAATAATGTCATCGTAATGCGCCACCAAAAGTAGTCCCAAAGTCAGAAAATTCCCTTCACATTTATTCAGCAGTACAGAACCGTAAACGCACGAACGCGCAACCACAACCCAAGCACCCACCCGCCCACCCATTCACACACATATACAGAGTTAAGATGATGAGGGACGGAAATGGGTATTGTTTTGTTGAAAGGGTTAGTTAGTTTGTTTATTTGTGTGTGTGTTTGTGACCATGTGTGTGTGGAAAGGGGTGGGGGGCGAGGGTAGGGAAGGTGCATGTGTATGTGTGTGCGTGCGTGTGTGTGTGCGTTGACTAGCACGTGAGAAAGTGTGCAAATGCATCCATCAAACTTTAATTTTATTCGAGATTGAATCTCTTCCAGGTTTTTATCTTCTGCTTGACTCATGGTGCTCCATCAGTTTTGCAAGGGCTGACAGATTGTCTAAATTAACTTAAGACCTCAACACGTAAGTTACCTATAGATCCCTGTAACATTACAGTCCGTCCTACCATTAGGTTTCCACCCACGCCAAAGTCGCCGCGGTAACCAAGCAGCGTCCCTAACCCTAACCCTATCCCTAAGATCCATTGTGGGAGTAAAGGCATTAGCGGTTATTCTAGCAAAGCACAAACGAAAAGTGACAGTTTACCGTGCGGGCAGAGTGTTATAAACAAAGGCAGACATGAACGATAACTCCTAAGGTAGTACTTTTATTACTTCCCTTGCGCGCGCGTACGGAGTATTCACAACTTTACGGCACCTCTCATAAAAACTCGTGGGTATCGCCATTATAAATTAAAACGAGGTTAAGTTCCGGTCTAGCTTGTTTTGCTTTTATCAAAGCTTGATGCGTGACTTTTAAATATGGCAAATTGCCGAAAACGACGATTGTTAGAGCCAAAAAACGAGTGGGATAAGTATAAAAACGGTGGAGGAAGTACATGCTCAGTGAAAGGATGCAAAAAACAATCGTATTTGTGGCGACTTCGGAGGTGCGTCGATCATCGACAGAAAGTGAAACAAGACCTGCAGCATGAAGACTCTTGTAGTTTTCCATAGCTTCGCCGTCGCAACCTTCACAAAACACGAAGTAACTGACTTTGTTAGGCGAGCGTTGTGGCCAAGTGGGCTAAGGCGGGACTAACTTGCCTTGTTCACAAGCCAGAAACCAATGGCGCCTGACTGGTGTGGGTTCGAGCCAGCCTCTGGGCGTTAAGTTTTTTTCCGAATATTTTTCAAAAATTCACAGATAATGTTAGGTAGGTAGGGTTTAGGCGCGCCACTGGCGATAGAAAGGGATAATAAACTGCAGCAAAAAAATAAAAATATGTGAGGGTACGATACAGGTGGCCAGTGACACATGTTATTATTCTTGAATATTTGGAAATAACTCACTAAAACACGCGGAAAAAAACCCCCGAAAGTATGTTTCATTGAGGGGATTCCCGTTGGTGCATAGGATAGCAGAAAAGTGTGAATAATGCGATCCAATCCGTAATGTCACACCCGGCAACCAGTTGCCTCTTTAACGATAACCTAGCAAACCAACCGCCAGCAGCGGACGTCCGAGCTCAAGTGTTTAGCTGCCATTTTCAGTCAAACGTATTTGGTGTTCCCCCATCCTTTACTACACACGTATACCGTTTCTGTGAGTGACAAGGATGTTTGTAGATTATAGTCACATGACATTTTCGCATATAGGTGACTACTGGACCGATTTATACTGACACCAGCGGGCCAGTTGTTGGTAAAGGGGAAAATAATATGATCACACGTTGACCAATCCGGGATTCGAACCAGCGACCTTTCGGTTACTAGCAAGACGCTCTTACCAACTGAGCTACCCGGCCCCGCTCTGACAAGGATGCATTGGTAGAGCATGTATAACTGCCTACAATCACAGACTATACAATGAAATATGTATGCACCCAATGAGAAGTTGAAGGGAGACGTGGGGGGGAAGGAGACCAAAAATAAAGTAACAATAATAACATGTAGTCTATATTTTTGTATTCAATCGTATGTTGTACTGTTTCTGTGTGGTGAGTAATGTCTTTTTGACCCCTTACCCTACCCTCTACACTCCTATTACCTCCTACCACAATTCCCTTGTAGCTTTAAAGGAGCTCCTGCGCTGAAAGCATCAATAATCCATTGCTGCGGTAAAAGAACGCGTTTTAAAACTATACAACAACAGGCGCCGGTATTTCAACACGAGAACATCTCTCTCTCTCTCTCTCTCTCTCTCTCTCTCTCTCTCTCTCTCTCTCTCTCTCTCTCTCTCTCCTCTCTCTCCCTCTTTCTCTCTTTTTTTCTTTCTATCTTCCCCCCCCCTTCTCTCTCTCTTTCTCTAGACAGCGTGTCTTCTCTAAGTTCTTTATACAGAGCAGAGTAGGGCGCCTATAGGTAAAAATGTATGCCTTAGTGCAACCAAAGAGCTTAATGATAGAAAGAGGGGGAACTTGGTACAGAACCGCGAGACGAAAGATACGAGTTATGCTCCCTTGTCGACATGCTGAAAATGGCTCGTGGCAGAAAGTCAAAAGGCGACCGAGTGAAACAGGGCGGTGACTTTTGCACAGCCATCAATTGCCATAATGCCAGATACAAGAAAAGTTGTGTTGGCAAGTCCTTTTTCAAATTTCCAAGAGACAAAGAAAGGTAAATTGCAATTGAAAAACTTCATTTTTTTGTGTTTATGTAGGCCTAAACTAAGACCGCTGCAGTGTTGTTAGTGTTAAAACAATCGGAGAGCGGCTTGAATGATTCATGTAATACCTATGTGCTAAATCCAAAACAGTTTGCATGCTGACAGTTTACGTTCAACAGGTCGCTCACTGTTTACGTTATTGCTAGGTTGTTTGACTATATTTGTGCTTATATTTCAAAAGTAGATGTCAGATTGGCAGTTTGGCTTCGTCAAACTGCTTATGTTAACAAGTTAAATTAGACTAAGTCTGTTTTCTCCTCGTGATCAAATACTGTGCAAGATAACCCCTTACCTAGGCACAAAAATGGTCCTTGATCTGTTGTAACCCCTTTTCGTTTGAGTGTAAACAGAAAAAAAAGTAATGTAGAAACTCAGTCCTTGTTCTGATCTGTGAATTTCTGCGCATTAGATCTATATTGCGTGGAATGTTGTAGTCTAGGTTTTGATTGTTCTGTCTGATAAATTAATTATTTTCCATGAAGTGACTGATGTTATTAAGCCAGTGATGTGGGAGGTGAGAGGGTTGGGGGGTAGGGGGACACCTGATATAAATTAAATTCACAATATTAATGAAACATTTTGTTATTGTGCTTTATTGTGATTAATTGATTGAATGACAGAGCTCTCTCTTCCCCCAACCACCACACCCCCCCCCTCTCTCTCTCTCTCTCTCTCTCACGATTACGGATTTACACAGTTTCGGATAAATGAAACAGTCTGTCATGCATATTTTAATTTTAAAATATCTGTCGTTGATTAAAAAATAATACATTCCAGGGCAGAAAACGAACCTATGACATACACACATAAGCAGCATAAAAGCACCTAATAAATGTCAATAAGTAAACAAATAAAAAAAAAGACAGCAGTAGCGGAATGTTAATAATAATGATGGTTAAAAGTTTGGTTTTTGTAAACGTTGCCATAAAAATGTTCTTTTGCAATGGCATAGGCTCAATAAGTTACCACGCACAGATCTATATATATAAATTGCTTAGCCGGAAGTCCTTCTTCGCCTCTACTGTAAAGTTTGTCCGGTATGGACGCTGATCTGGGCAGGTTTTGGGCGCTGCGGATCGGCCTGCTGTGCGCTCAAAACCCGCGAAATCGTTATAGCCGATATTTCCTTAGCGAACGTGTAACCGTTTCTGAGATAAATAAATAGACAAAATGTCCACAAACTGCAATAGCCTCATTCCACGCGCGGTTTCGATTCAACCCGTGTCAAGAACGTGCTGTTCCGTAATACCGCAAATTTTGTTTTATTTCCATTCAAAACACTTTTGCACTCATGTCACCAATCTTACAAAATTTTGTGTTTAACTAATTAAATTTGATTATTTAAAAATCGAATCGAGGTTTCAGCATGTTTTCCCATATAGACCAAAAAATTGATGGTCTTTATACGAAGCCTTGGTAGCTCACTTAGTAAGACATTTGCCTACCGTGCAGGCGACCCAAGTTCAAATCTCCCGCGGGCCATATTTTTTTTATGTTATTTTTTTACACTACAATATGGATATTTTTCTTTTTAATGTAAGCTTTTTACTTGTAACTTATTTATTATTATTATTATTATTATTATTATTATTATTATTATTATTATTATTATTATTATTATTATTATTATTATTATTATTTATAAACTAATAATAATACTAATTATTATTATTATTATAATAATTATAATATCTTATATCAAATTTTATTTTAAAACCTTGGTGTTTTTTATGATTTCTATTTGTATTATTCTATATTCAATATTATTATTATTACTATTATTATTATTATTATTATTATTATTATTATTATTATTATTATTATTACCAAGGATCGGGATGGGGTGGTATGTGTAGGTAATAGGGGGCTACGGGTAGGTTTAAAGGGGCATGGGTAGGCATAACGGGGATACGGGTATATATAAGGGGGTATGGTGATGGTCGATTCCTATCATCCATACCTGCGAAACGATCAACGGGGAAGTATCAAGGAGGGTACAGGTAGGTTACAAGGGGGCGTACGGAAGGTATCAAGTGGGTATGGGGAGGTATCAAGTGAGTTCGGGGAGGTATCAAGGGGGTATGGTGAGGCATCATGGGGGGGCGGGGAGATATCAGGGGGGGTATGGTGAGGTATCAAGGGGGATATGGGGAGGTATCATCGTCCAAATGAAACTTGCAGACAACAGTTGTCTCTCTGTCTACATTTTAAACAGCAACCTGTGTACCCTGGCTTGCCAGGGTACAAAAACCACTAGTCATTCATATAGCAGATGATGAAATATAGCCAGCCCGAGCAAAGGGAAATAATCCGTGAGAGCGTCTCGCATTTTTGTATTTGACATAATGGAAGTTCCCCCTCTTTCCGTAATAAGCTCTTTGGTGCAACCTCATCTCAGTACAGCTGCTACTAACTGTAACAATCAGAAATTCCCCTTGGTCTGTCGCAGTCATTTATTTGTGTTCACACGATGTGTAGTGTGAGTGGGCTAGTAGCTTAGTGGGTAGTGAGATGGTTTCCTATGCCGCAGTCATTTATTTCTGTTCACACGATGTGTAGTGAGTGGGTTGGTGGCCGCATTCATTTATTTCTGTTCACACGATGTGTAGTGTGAGTGGGTTGGTGGCTCAGTGGGTAGAGAGCTGGTTTCTTATGTCCAAGGTCGCGGTTTCCAACGCCACGTGGGACGAATTGTACCAGACTTTTCAGGACACGGAGGTTTTTCTCCCGGTACCCCATTTTCCTCTCTCCCTTCAATAATGGTATCTAACGTTTCAAAACTAAAAGTTGATTTCTAGTCCGACTTCTGTAACAGCAGTCTCTTCAGGTCGCCGATCTTTTAGTTTCTACTGAGGAAAAAGCGCGTGTTTTTCTTTTACTCCGTTAGGATAAAAGCTGACGCACACAAAACCCGCAAAAAAGGTGGGGCCGGGTAGCTCAGTTGGTAAGAGCGTCTTGCTAGTAACCGAAAGGTCGCTGGTTCGAATCCCGGATTGGTCAACGTGTGATCATATTATTTTCCCCTTTACCAACAACTGGCCCGCTGGTGTCAGTATAAATCGGTCCAGTAGTCACCTATATGCGAAAGTGTCGTGTGACTATAATCTACAAACAACAACAACCCGCAAAAAAATTACCACTTTTGTGAATGCTTATTTTTCATCTAAAAATGTGAGAGTTTGGAAGTACATGTCAGGCCATTCTCTCCTCTTTTGTCTCTGTCTGATCCTTAAGTATATACACGGCTGTAAATATTTATACTGTTTTTCTTCCTGGGTTTTAGTTTTACGAGGCATATAAATACCTGTAAATAGGTTTTTGCTATTCTATTTCTGTCTTTTTTTTTGTCATTTATGTACATAGTTGTAAATAGTCTATGTCTGTCTTTTTTGTCATTTGTGTACATAGTTGTAAATAGTTTTTACCTTTACTGTTCCGTCTTTTGGTGTATCGTAGCAAAAGTGATGTTTGATCGAGTGCATGTATTTTTATGTAATGACTATGTAAAGCGTGATGAGTCTGGTCATAGACTGGAGTACCCGCTATATAAAAATCCGTTATTATTATTATTATTACATTGGATGGCTTGCAATCTCTCTCTCTCTCTCTCTCTCTCTCTCTCTCTCTCTCTCTCTCTCTCTCTCTCTCTCTGCGTGCGTGCGTGCGCGCGCAGGTTGCTTTCTCCTTCCACCCATTTGATAGACTGACTTCGATAGTTTGCTTTGCTTCTAGCTGGAGATGTGAAAGAAGTCTGGGAAAAGAGGCTGTGTTTTCATTGGAGACGGAGGTAAAAGAATAACCCTGTGGATTCAAAAAGTGTACGAAAGGGAGACAAATGAGCAGTGTGTAGGCATGTTGTTATTGTGTGTGTGTATGCGAGAGAGAGAGAGAGAGAGAGAGAGAGAGAGAGAGAGAGAGAGAGAGAGAGAGAGAGAGAGAGAGAGAGAAGAAGAAGAAGAAGAAGAAGAAGAAACGAACGAAAAATAGAGAAAGAGGGAAGAGAGAGAAAGAGGGGAGAGAGAGAGAGAGAGAGAGAGAGAGAGAGAGAGAGAGAGAGAGAGAGAGAGAATATGCAAGATGAGTGAGTTAGAAGTGAAGTAAGAAGAAGAAGAAAAACAGAGAGATAGAGAAAGAGGGGAGAGAAGAAGAAGAGAGAGGGGTAAAGAGAGAGAGAGAGAGAGAGAGAGAGAGAGATGCTTCGTCAGAGTAATTAATTAGAATGTTATTTAACCTACATTACAAACGTCATGAGGAAGGGGAGATTGGGTGGTGGGTGGGGGAGGGAGGGGGAAAGAGGGAGGGAAAGCGGAAGCAAAAAAAAATCGATGATAGTTGAATTAGAGCCATCATCTATTTAAATAATCTGTCTTCTCACTTTCTGGCTAGAAGATTGTTACGTTGGAGACGCGTGCGATGGTACATGTAGGTTTACGTGTGAAATGCGCACAATAATAGGCTTGCGTGTGTGACGCGCGCGATAGATCAGTTCGTTTTATTTTGCAACGCATGCAGTAATGGAGTGTATTCATCTTTGATTTGATTTTCCGTTGTTAGAAGAAACTTTGTATAACGTTGATAATTTTAGTTACTCGATATTATTTGAGAAATTTCTCGAGTCAGTTGTTTACTATCGATCGAAGCGTATGGATAGTTCTAGTGGTAACCATCGAAGCTTCCATTCCAAATAGGGTTGTATGACGTGAGACAGTGATGATGAAATTACTTCTGATTGGTTGATGTGTGTCACGTTGGGGGGTATTCTCGCTCTTTCTGGCGTTTAGAGAGACTATATATAGTGCCGCACTGTTTCAAAAGGTGTTTTTTTTTAGAGAGAGTTGATAGTAGAGAGAGCTGTTGTATTAGAGTTGAAAAAGTTGTTAAAAAGTGGAAAGTTCAAAGTTGAGAATTGTAGAGTGGAAAAAGCGATTGAGCGATGGTATGCAGTTGTTGATGTGTGCTGAATAAAAGTGGAAAACTTCATACGACGACTCCTGACTTGTTGATGATTGAACGGGTTGCGTGGATAAACGAATCTGAGTTACACACATCAGGATTTCAAGCATCGGGGCTGAATCAACTACTGATAGAGAAAAAAAACAACATCGAGTGTAACAAAGATAAGTATGCTGTTATTGGCTTTAAGGCTGAAGTACATGTTTGACTGCTTTGGCGATAATCAATGGTGAACAGCAACCTCATTTTTGCCGCTTGTTTGCTGTCCGGAAATAGATGAACGTTCTATTTTCCTTCGCTTACTCTTTTACCGCAGTTGAACGCGTCGCTCCATGTGGTACTCCTTGAACGTTTCATCATTCGGATGAGAATATAAACCGAGGTTTGGAGTGTGCCCGCATGCATTCCATCGCACGGTCCTAGACGGCTGAGAGCCGGCTGCATAAGTACACCCAGCTAGTAGGCTACTAGGCTCCTTCTTTCCAATACCCGGTCCCCAGGATTGTGCTCAGTTGTTTGGTGCGTCAAACGATGCGCCTAATGCAGCAAGTGGGCGTATCGGCCAGCGCCTTGAGCAGCCCTTGAGCTGGAAATGCGCTATATAAGAACGACTAAAGAAAGACTTTAGTTTCAATGCCTCATAATTTATTACATTTGTTTGTTTGTTTGTGGTTTTAACTTCTAACAATTAGTCTAGCAATTTTTTTTAAATTCTTTGTACCTAATTTATTTAATTAAGCATTATTATTTCCAATAAATATTTCTTAATTATTTATTTATTTATTTTGAGAAGGGTGGGGAGGGGGCGGAGGGAATTATTTATTAATTTGTTTTAATTTTAATTTTTCATTTTATCATTTTTATTTTCGTTTTTTTTAGGTGGAGGAGGGGGGGTGGGGTGGGGGGAGTGGGGAAGGGTGGAGGGGGTAGGGACCTAAGGGGCCCAACTTCAACTTTCTGTAAGACGCAAACTGACATTTTTAAGTACTTCGTTCTTCACAGGTGAAGTTGAAAGGTTCCATTTTTTTCATTGTTTGTTTCTTGAACTTGAACTTGAACTTGAAAAAGTCAATGATATAGGCCACTGGCCTTTACATAGATCCTAAAACTGCTAGACTTGCATGCGTGGCAATTAGCTAAATCTAGTAGTGGCATATTGGTTCAAGCACTCCCGGCGCGGAATTAACAGCCGACGCTGGGGTCACAGCCACACACACCGAAGACGCTGCAGATGTCTTCGTGGCGTAGATCCGGAAGTTTACTTCGGCACCGTTGTTGCACGTCTGCAAACTGACTCACACATGATAATAACATGATCAAATAAGTATTGACACGAGTTATCGTACTTTCAAACATGGGTTCTTCTGTACCCTAAACGTACTAATTCACAAAAAGCAATACTTCCCTTTTCCGTAAGGATAGCTTAGCAGTTCATTATAAATACCACTAATAATAATAATAATAATAATAATAATAATAATAATAATAATAATAATAATAATAATAATAATAATAATAAATACCTGTATTCTTTATACAGCTAAAGTCCTAAAGAATCAAGTCTTTCCAGAGCACCCACGAATACATCCTGTCACTTAGGCTGATATTTCGTCTCTGAGCTAACACAGCTCAGAAAACCAATCGGAAATAACGCAGTGACGTCATCACGTCTTCCTACAGAAACGTGTACGAACTGCGTTCGTTACACTAATCATCATCATCATCATCATCATCATCATCATCATCATCATCATCATCATCATCATCATCATCAACATCAAACCCAGAACCTATCCAAACAAAACCATCATAATAGAAGTCTGGGAAAACGTCTCAACGTCTGGGTCTTTTCAAAATCATTTTCAGAAACACTCTCAACTGGTATGGCCTTCAGGGCTTACGGATTATTGTCCAGTATTTACGTAGACTGTGACTTCCTCTGTCTTTTCATTGTGCGCACCTTCTGCCTTCACTCTCCATGATTCATAGTCATCCCCATCAACATCGTCAGTCGTCATCGTCGTCAGCACTTTCTTCATTATAATCATAATCACCGTCATCGTCGTCACAAAAAAAAAAATCGGAGACGTTTAAAAAGTATTTTATTACGGGCTGGATTTTTATATCCCCAACCTCCGCTTTGCGGATGACATTGATGGATTGGCAGGAGAAGAACAAGAACTTGAACAGCTGGTACAGAGGCTTGACACCACCTCCAGAGACTTTGGAATGGAAGTAAGTGCAGTGTGTTGACAACAACACCAAAGGCATCAACGCAGACATCAATGTCCAAGACCAATCCTTCAACACAGTGCATAGCTTCAATTTGTTAGGAGTCATTGTATCAGACAATAGACCCCGACAGTACGTCCTCTCCAGGATCGCACAAACAACCGCTGCCCTGACAAGGATGAAGGCCGTTTGGAAAGACAGGGCCGTTAGTCAACATTCCAATGTAAGGCTGCTGTCATCTCCATCTTCCTATACGCTTGCAAAACACGGACCCTCACAGCAGATCTACAACGAAGAATACAAAGCATGGAGATGAGGTGCTACAGAAGACTTCTGGGCATTTCCTATACCCAGCACATCACCAACGACGAAGTCCGACAGACCATCACACAAGCCATTGGACAACATGATGACATGCTCACAGTGATGAAGAAACGGAATCTCCGATGGTATGGCCACGTCACCTGAGCATCAGGCCTTGCAAAGACTATCCTGCAAGACACGGTGCAAGGAGGTAGAAGAGGGAGACAGAAAAAGAGATCGGAGCACAACATTCGAGAATGAACTGGCTTGACAGTGAGCAAAGCCATGAAGGTTGCTGAGGACAGAGAAAGATGGAGTACGCTGGTTAAACGATCATCTGTGGTACCCCAAGGACCTTCGAGTTACGGGATAGGATAGGATAGGATATAATAGGTTGCCAATGTCTACTTAGAGATGCTCTAGAGATCGTCGTTATACACTGCGGGCTGTCCACGAAAATGCAAGCAAGGCCGAAAGATACACCCACCCCCACCTCCCTCCCTCCATCCATTGTGCTCCGGTCATTCATATTTGAGAAGGGCATAAACGGCTTGCCCGCTTGTTTGAGGTACTAAAAATGTCTTTTATTGCGCTGGATGAGTTATTTTTCTGATCTTAGGGACCCAGGATTAGGGCATCAGACATTCCATGACAGTGGATGATCTTTCCAAGGCCCCAGGGCCTGATGTTCCATATATCTTTACTGCCTAGCAGGCGTTATAGATGTACCGATTATGTTATTACGTAGTTGTGCTTATTGAATCCAAAACAAAGACAGAAATGGGAAAGTAGTAAGAAGGAACTGACAGAGAGGACGGAAAGAAGGAAGAGGGAAATCACTGGCAGTCTGTTCAGTAGCAATCTACATCGCTTATTGAAAGAAGGAAGAGGGAAATCACTGGCAGTCTGTTCAGTAGCAATCTACATCGCTTATTGAAAGAAGGAAGAGGGAAATCACTGGCAGTCTGTTCAGTAGCAATCTATATCGCTTATTGAAAGAAGGAAGAGGGAAATCACTTTTTTATTTTTATTGTTATTTTTTTCCCTCCAATATTTGAGTATTGTTTGGTGGTCATGCATGTGTCCTTCACTGTTCTGGCATTTTTTCCCTTGTTCTTTCACTTCTCCGATGACTGTTGTTTTGTTTTATCTTGTATCTTTATGCGATTGTTCTTTTGAGTGCATATCAATTTATTATTATTATTATTATTATTATTATTATTATTATTATTATTATTATTATTATTATTATTATTATTATTATTATTATTATTATTATTATTATTATTTTTATATATTTTTTCCCCCATTAGTTTTCTTTTTTTAAGAGGTGTCACAAATGTTTGAACATTATTGTTGCTTTTTCATTTAGTGCATATGTTATTGTGTGTAGTTAGAGGCTGCTGTGTCTGTAATATAGTGCCGTTCTTGTTATCACTATGTATATATTGTGTATCCCTATCCCCCCATCTTCCCCCTTTGTCTGGCTATACGGCCCCCCTGGGCTAGGAGCCTAATTTGATATTTGCTGTTTTATCATTTGTTTGTTTAATAAAAGGACAAAAGTTCCAAAGTTCCATGAAAGAAGGAAGAGGGAAATCACTGGCAGCCTGTTCAGTAGGAATCTATATCGCTTATTGAAAGGAAGAGAATAACTTTAAGATAAACCTTTTGCCTTATCTACTCACTTTCACAACTACCCCAAAATAATCTCGTATCAAGGATGCTGTACAAGCGACATCCCCGTTTTGGAACATTGTTCTCTTGGATTTTTGTCTGTCTGACCAACCATGTGCTTGAAAAGGAGTCAAACAGGTAAACTGTGTACAATTTGAACAGTCAGTCTATCTAGCTCTCCAATGAAATCTATCTATGTAATCTTTGTAAAGTCTTAATTTTTTTGAAGAAAAAAGGGTGATAAAAAAAAGAAGAAACACGGAAGCCAGTCGGATACTTGATGAATTCCAATGTCTGAAACACAAATTACTCTCACCCTCGAAGTTGTCACATACAAATGTCTCCATCACCAGCGCGACACAATCAATGCTTTTGGTAACGGCAATGATTGAGGAGGTCTGGCATGCGTTCTCTGGAATCCTCAAGAGTTTTTGCCATCACCATAATGTTGGTCACCAAGCCAGGAGTGGCTTGTGTAACAACGGAGAAGGTCACACGCGAGATCAACTGCTAACCGTATGCACCGTCACACAGATGAATATTATAAACACCCGTTATCTTCTGGGAATCCTCAACAGACCAGGGTTTTATTACACCAGCCAGCTTCAGTAACGGAGCCCTGCGGAGCGCTGTCAGCGAAATCAAGATGGAAGTTAAAAAGTGCATTCGACGAAGCAAAAGAGCGGGAAAATTATGTGAGTGGTGGGATATGATTCTCACTTTTTGTAAGTGTTTGAATGCGTTACACAAAACTCAGTTTGAAACAAATAACGTAATGTTGTGTCCAGAGGTCAAAGACTGATTTCAATGTCATTCAGCGTCAAAAGCTACAAAAGAATCATGGATAACCGTCGGGCCAGAGAAATCCCAGTGACCCCTAAGGAATTCAAAGACGCTAGAGGTAAAGTGATATTCTTTCTGTCACGTCATGCTACAGGCAAAGTTTTATATAATTTTAAGTGTAAAATACTTAACACATTCTGTGTTGTATGGCTCTCCCTAAGCTTTTCTTTGCGTGCTCTCTCTCTCTCTCTCTCTCTCTCTCTCTCTCTCTCTCTCTCTCTCTCTCTCTCTCTCTCTCTCTCTTCTCTTTTGATGCTGTTGTGTTTTGAACTGCATAAACCTACCTAAATATAATATTGTGTAACACTGGACAGTGATGGGAGCGGTGGGGAGTGAGGGGTAGGGAGGGGAGCGGTCTGTTCCACGTTATGTCTTGTTTTGCTAATTTCGTAACCATAAGTTTGGAATTGTACGCTGCCGGTATAATCTCTGGGCGCATCAATTTTTATCTAATAGATTTGAATGATACATAGGTTTGTTAACTATTTTTTGTTATTGCTTTTGGGTGGGGTAGAGCAGTGGATGCAAAGTTATTTGAAAGAAAGAAGTATACGAACTCTGTCCCAGTTCGGAGCGAAATTCCAAATATGTTCAGGTTCAAAATAATGAAAATTATTATGTGCGTATGAAAATAGCATAAAAAATGTCCCAGCTTCCATGATATCTTTGACATTTGATTAATGTGTAGGATATTTTCGGTTACATTGTACTCCTAGCAATAAACATGTATTTAAAATATGGAATTTTATTTCAAGGGATTGATAGTTCATGTGCATTAGTTTATCATCAGATGCAAGCTTCGTTGATTATTGTTCCCTGGTGTGGCATTGTTAACGGTAGTTGCTGATCGGTACGCATCAAACATGTAAAAACAAATGCGAATTTTTAGGGCATACCCTATCCTATCCTATCCTATCCCGTAACTCGGAGGTCGTAGGGACAAACCCGTTTTCGCTAAAAGTAAACACCGCAGTGGAATTGGGGTCTTTGAAATTTCATCCTAACCTAAAGACCTAGATACCAGCCTATCTATCTAACCGTTCATCGCTTTCAGCGTGGCGCACACGTGTTTTCTCGCACCTGCTAGAAGAGAAGAGGCACTGGAAACAAACACGCGCTTCCCTGTGGGAAGAACGGCAATACCTCTTACTTTACAGAGGGGCTCAAAGGGCACATCCCTATGTTTGCTTACTAGAGCGATTCCGAGAACAAATGTTTGAAAAACTAAGCGACCAGAGCGTTTATTTAGAGGGTATCCCTTTCATAACAACAGAAACCATTTAACATGTGTGCAGCGAGCAACGATAATTCCAACCTTGTTTGAAGCAAGGCTCAGTTTACTTTATCAGACTAAATCCGTCCGAGAACAATAGGTTTGAAAATGGGATTGGCCTGCATTGGTCTGCATTGGCCTGTAGAAACCTTTGACCTGTCAACATCTTAGCCCACTGACGGAGGTTTTTTTTTTTTTTTTTTTTTTTTTTAAAGAAGGCCAGGTTTTATCTCCATTCTTCAAGCAGTTTACAGTTTAAAGTACCAGTTTTATTCGGGTTGTAGAGCGTTCTTCTTCTTCTTCTTCTTCTTCTTCTTCTTCTTCTTCTTCTTCTTCTTCTTCTTCTTCATGTGTGTTGTTGTTGGGTAGATTGAATGCGTGAGGTTATGGAATGAAGGTGAGGAGGGGGTGTATTGCCTTAATATTAGAAAAGACAGTGACCGATGTTAATAATCTATAGAATAGCAAGCTGACATAAACCGGATATTTTAAAAACTGCCTACCAGACCAGTTCCGATAGCAATTGTTTGCATAGTTGAGATTCTAAAAGCGTTCTGTTCTTGGTAGTCGCTTTTCTTAACAAATTTAACAATTTTTGGCAAATATTACAATAATAAATTTGCGTGCTCAAAGCATATTTTAAAACCTTTGTTTTGCTTACCAGACCAATTCCGAGAATAAAAATGTGTAATTCGCGCTTCCACGGAAGTTCGTTTGGGGCAGTCGTTTTTCATAACATATAAGAGAATTCCGTCCACTTGTCGTTCATTAGTGATTGACTAACTTGCAATCATGTCTCTCTGTCTGTCTGTCTCTCTGTCTGTCTCTCTGTCTGTGTCTGTGTCTGTGTCTGTGTCTGTCTCTCTCTCTCTCTCTCTCTCTCTCTCTCTCTCTCTCTCTCTCTCTCTCTCTCTCTCTCTCTCTCTCTCTCACAGTGACGCTCGCTATATTCGTGTGATATTTTCACAAGGATTACCTTCTGTCTAAATAGTTTCTCGTTGAGACTATTTGGGTTGTGTGATGTGGGTTAATTCTACCTCTAGTGTGCCTGTTTAGGATCCGACAGAATGACCACGAACGGCTTGCAGCAAAGCCCACATAAGGAATTGTGCATGGCAGAGGACAAGGTATGTCACTTAGCTGAAGTCTCCTCTCTGAAAATCCTTATCGGAAAGAGAGGGGACTATAAACTGATAGAAAAAAAAAAGAGGACAAGGCACGAAATGATATGCGTCGCATGTTAATTTCTTAACCACTTGTCTACAGATCGATTAAGTTAACTATATACTATATCTAATCGCTAGGCGTACTTCCATCTTCTGTGCCATTATCCCCGAGGAGGATTTAAAAAAAAAAGCTTCTCTCTCTCTCTCTCTCTCTCTCTCTCTCTCTCTCTCTCTCTCTCTCTCTCTCTCTCTCTCTCTCTCTCTCTCTCTCTCTCTTTCTCTCTCTCTCTCTCTCTCTCTCTCTCTCTCTCTCTCTCTCTCTCTCTCTCTCTCTCTCCTCTCTCCATCCCTCTCTGCCCCTCGTAGGAGTACCGGGAGTTTCTGTGTAAATAGTAACCCCATTTTCTGGAAATGTAGTGCTTTAAATTCGCACTGTCACTGCCTTTCTTCTTTGTTCTTTCTCATTCCTACTCTGTTCTATCAATCTACTATGTTCTTCGCTAGACCATTCACCTATCTGTTTTATTGAAAACTCTCCCAAAACTGTTCATTTGTGTATGGAGTCTGTTGGGTCAGCTTGGGGGTATTGGATGCTTTGTGCCAAATGGTCACTAGGGCTTTCTGTATTATTATTTAGCAATTTAGGCGTTCTATGTGTACGTGTTTCGTTAATATTTTTTCATGATGTATATATCCCATTTTGATTTTGTAAACGGGGGTTAGAAAAATTACAGTACAGCCTCAGCGTCCCCTGAATTTGATGCCTTTATTGTAAAGCGATCGGCTGATGGAGTGCCGTCAGTCTTACCATTAGTGTTGTTTCAGCAGATCTTTTATACGGATTAGGGTTGAGCTCTCTTTCAACCAAGTTGTGGTCCTGATTCGGCTCTGTGCAGTCCGCTGGACAATGACTATTTCTCTCTCTTTCTACCCCTCTCTCTCTCTCTATTAAACATTTATTCTTTCTTGAAACAATTAGTCCCTTACAGGAAATAGAGCGGTCACTTGAATGACACAATAATTAAGCCAAGTCTACACAAGATTGTTTGTTTTTTTAAATAGCTTGAACGTTTTGGGTATTGATATTAAGAATAAAACTACTGAAGAAGAAGAAGAAGAAGAAGAAGAAGAAGAAGAAGAAGAAGAAGAAGAAGAAAACACAGGGCCGGATGTTTGTGCTTTCAGGAACCTCTGAAGTATACAGGGAGCTTGGGAGAAAATGTCAGCTGCTGTCTCTTTTTAACACTGCGTTGCAAACAACTCAAATGCACCCAAGAAGCATGAGAAGAAGGAAGAGGAGAAGATAATAATGATGTTAATGACGAGGAGGAGCCCGACACACAAAAGAACAAGAATGAAAAAAAGAAGAAAGATTCATATGTGGATTCGATATTTTATTACGAGAAGACAATGATTATTTCAATAATTTGCTAATCTTACAATCAAGAAGAAGAAGGGTGAAAAGAAGGAAAAGAAGAAGAAGAAACCGAAATATAGAAGAAGAAGAAGAAGAAGAAGAAGAAGAAGAAGAAGAAGAAGAAGAAGAAGAAAAAGAAGAAGAAGAAGAAGAAGGGGTGAGTCCTCTTTCAGCAAAGTTGTGATCTTGATTTTGTGGTCCTGATTCGGCTCTTTGCAGTCCGCTGGACCATGTAAGCAATGAATAATTAACAAAGGAAATAAAATCTCATGGTATTTATCACAGCGCAAAGCACTTTGTTCGGGCGGCACCGGTAGCTCCGTAGTTCAGGGCGCAAACCTTGTGCAACGTGTATCTGTGCGACTTGGATTCGAATCTTTACTTCAGCAAAACTACTTTGTGCATGCCAAATATAAGTGGCCAGTACCTTGAGAAGCTCTCTGATCTTGTACTTGCTGCTATATAAGAACAATCTTTTTTTTTTGGTTTATAGCAGCAACTATCCTATCCTATCCTATCCTATCCTATCCTATCCCATAATTATTACATCACATATTATCGTTTAACCAGCGTACTCCACCTTTCTCTGTCCTCAGCAACCCTCATGGCTTCGCCCAGTGTCAAGCCAGTCCATTCTCGAATGTTATCCTCCCACTTCTTTTTCTGTCTCCATCTTCTTCTGCCTCCTTGCACCGTGCCTTGCAGGACTGTCTGTGAGAGGCCTGATGCTCTAGTGATGTGGCCATACCATCGGAGTTTCCGTTTCTTCACCACTGTGACCATGTCATCGTGTTGTCCAATGGCTTGTGTGATGGTCTGTGAGTGTGAGATTTCAGACGAACCTTGAGAAGCTCTCTGATCTTGTAAATGCTGCTATATAAGAACAATTGTTGTTTTTCTTCTGGTTTATAGCAGCAACTAGACTGACGCAAAAGAATCTTCTTGCAAATCTGGAGGAATTGGAGATTTGATTAGGTTTATAAGAAGGGTTGTTTTAAAGCTCAAGGAAAATAGATCTGGCAAATTTATGTATTTCTTTAATTGTCGTTCTTATGTAGCGTTTTTTTTACAGCTCATGGGCTGCTCAAGGCGCTGGCCGATACAGTTTTGAAGAATCTGAAGGTTCAGGAGGTGATTCTGTGTTGATTTCATAAGACTGATTTTTAACCCTAGTACCTCCCTTGCGTAAGTCTTCCCAGAAGCAAAGCTGAAAACCCGAATTAGTGTATTTTGTAATAGGTCATAGGTAAACTTCATACTCCTAGGACATTACCGACGCTATCGCTCAAGAAATTTCTCTTGTAGGTATTTGAAGAGGGGGTGGTTCCGACACCCACATTCTGTGCGTGGGGTGCCACTCAACGTAGAGAGAGTGCTGAAATGTCAGATAGGGGAACTGAAAGGTTATCGGTCTCACTTTATGCCCCAGGTGCTGCAGTAGTCATGTGTTTGTCGTTTACTTGTGCATAATAGCATTGTATTAGCTTGGCGAGGGTGAATTAAGAGACGAAGAATATGGCACTCAGAATATTCTCAGTTCAGTTACAAGTGCTTCTTTCGGATCCCCAATTTCGTCGTGCTTTACAATTCCTACCTGTACCACAATAGGTTTTTATTTATTTTAACAAGCATATAATTACATATCAAGAATTGTAGAATAAGTATCTCTAGTAGTACTTCTCTGGTGGACTTCTCCGGTGGACTTGTCCACAGCAAAATTATTTGTTGCTTTCTGATTCATCGAAGCTCGTACGACAACATTCAGTATCATACTTCATAGACTATGAATGTCGGACTTACCTCACTGTCGTCCTCCGCGCTACAAATCCCCATCACGGGCACCTGTGCATCTTTGAAAAAAATAAACTGTTCTCGCCGACTTGGAAGATCTTACTTCATCCACAGTTTTACTGATAACGCTCGTCTTGACAACTGCAGTACTGTACTTAATCATTTACCGTAGATTACTTTGGATACCCCTCCCCTCCCATCGCCGTCCACTCTCCCCTCGCCTTTATCCCTTCCCTCCCCCCGTCTCTTCTAGGTTTTCTAAGAACGATAACTCCAAGCACAGTTGTTGTCCCACCACAATTCTCCTGTTATTCCATTTTCTAGTTTTATCTTCAAGTGACGAGTTTTCAGATTAGTATGTGTGTGGATTTCACGCATTCTATCACACAGACTTTAAAGATCCTGACGCTCATGTCCCTGACGGGTGAGGGCTGTTGTATAATAGCATGCGCCTATGAAATGCATGACTCATTTAGATGACGTTTAGATGACGTAAGAGAAAGAAGAATAAAAATGGTTCTCAACAACTGCTTTCCGTATGCTGAATTCTCTTTACAAATACGTCCACATTAGTAATAATAACACAACAAAAGATGGTGTCAAGAAGTGAAGCAAGTTTTATGTGATATTAGTGACATTTGTGAAGAAGAAAATGGCGGTCAAACCACCGCAACAATTTGATTTTCTGGATTCAGGTGCGTGGCCAGCCTGGAGAGGACGGTTTCAACGGTTCCGCCTGGCAACAAAGCTGAACAAAGAAGATGGAGAAATCCAGGTTAATTCTCTCTTATATGCAATGGGGGCTGAAGCTGACAAGATTTTTTCACAGTTCACCTTTGAAACTGATGATCAAAAACAAGTGTTTGACATCGTGTTAGGGAAGTTCGATGAATACTTCATTCCAGCCAAGAACATTATCCATGTACGAGCCATATTTTACAAACGAGAACAAAAAGTGGGGGAAACGGTTGAACTATACGTCAGATCGCTATATGAGCTTTCTGAGCACGCAAACTTCGAGAAGAAGGAAGACGCCATTAGAGACAGGTTAGTGCTTGGCTTGAGAGACCATGAGGTTTCAGAAAAGCTACAATTGCAGTCTGAGCTGACCCTCAAGACCGCCATTTCCATGGCTAGACAGCACGAGCAAGTCAAACAAGAGTTGGAAGAGCAGAGAGG
This sequence comes from Oncomelania hupensis, assembly GCA_036898135.1. NCBI lineage: Eukaryota > Metazoa > Mollusca > Gastropoda > Littorinimorpha > Pomatiopsidae > Oncomelania > Oncomelania hupensis. The sequence continues at coordinate 73,722,862 of CM072518.1, read as the reverse complement.
ATCAAGTGCAAGTGCAAGCGCCAACGTTGACAGACTGAAAGGAAGTCGTCATCACATCAAGGAAAAAATTTCGCTCCAAGGTCAGAGCAACTCAACCCATTCACCCAAAGGTGAGCAGAGACACACAGAGTATTTTTCATCGTGTGGCAAATGTGGCACATCACATATGAAAGGAAGATGTTTTGCCAAGGGCAAGAAGTGTGCGAAATGTGGCAAGTTTTCACACTTTGCACGAGTGTGCAGAAACAAGCATGGCAAGAGCTTGCATGAAGTTGAGACAGAGACAGAGAGGCGAGAGAGCCATGATTCCATCATCACGGAGAAGTTTTACGTCGGAGCAGTGAATTCAAACGATACTCCTTGGCGAATAAAACTTGTAGAAGTAGGCCCAATTCAGCCGGGCTCACTCCCAGAGCTGGGATAGGTGTAGCGCGGTAGGTGAGAAGCACTAAGACGTAATCTTTCTGTTTCAGGATGTCTTTCGCCGTCTTCACTGCACGCTCAGCCTCACCATTGGCTTGCGGATATCGAGGACTGGACGTCACGTGATTAAAATTCCATTCAAGAGAAAATTTCTTGAACTCTGATGATGAGAATTGTGGACCATTGTCGGACATGACAGTTTCTGGAATGTCATCGTATTACCCTACACAGTCCTGGGGGACAACTGAAGACTTTAGGGCACTTCAAAACTGTCCTAAACCAAGTGGATGCGATCGTCTACGTCATCGACAATGAGGTCGATAGCTTGCTTTGTAGGAGCTCTGCGACAGCACTCAACCTTGTCAAACGAGTTGATACTACTTTCAATACAGTTCAGTGTAGACCAGTGAAGATCAAACTGAAGGAAGGGACTGTTCCATACAGCGTTGCCACAGCTAGGCGAGTTCCTATACCCCGTTATGAGAAAGTGAAGAAAGAGCTAGAACGCATGAAAGATGAAGGCGTTATTGAAGAAGTCACCGAACAGACCGACTGGGTGTCGCCGATGGTGCCTGTTGTGAAACCGAATGGAAAACTTCGCATTTGCGTGGACTTGAAGAAGCTGAACCAAGCAGTTGAACGTGAGCGTTACGTCATCCCAACAATAGATGACATCATTCATCAACTTTGAGGTTCGTCAGTCTTTTCAAAACTCGACGCAATGTCTGGATTTTGGCAGATTCCACTGGACATATCCACAGCAAAGTTGAAGACGTTAATCACGCCGTTTGGTCGCTTCTTCTTCACCAGAGTTCCTTTTGGCATTTCATCCGCTCCGGAGATTTTCAAAAGGACAATGATATAAATCCTAGGGGAAATAGAAGGCGTGATCTGCTACTTTGATGACATTTTGTGTCACAGCAAAACTGAGGCAGAGCATGAAACTTTACTCACAAAAGTCCACGAAAGACTGAAGGCAGTGGGTCTTCAACTGAATGAAGAAAAGTGCGAGTACAGGAAGAGTGAAATCACTTTCCTAGGACACATCGTCAGTGCTCAAGGTGTACGACCTGATCTGAGCCAGATCAGCGCCATTCTGCAGTTGGCAGAACCATCAGACGTGAACGAACTGAGGAGATACCTGGGCATGGTAAACTACCTTGAAAGGTACTTACCGAACTTGTCGACGACCCTGAGACCACTCCCGTACTCATTGAGAAAAGAAATTCTGGAAAGAATCCATGATGGTCACATGGGCATAAGTAAGTGCCGAGAAAGAGCAAACCAATGTGTTTGGTGGCCTCGAATATCCAAAGACATTCAGAATCGTGTCTAGATTTTGCCTCCAGAAGCAACCATCACAGCCGAGACAACCACTTCTTGTGTCGTCGCTGCCAGAACGACCATTTCAAAGAGTCGCAGCAGACCTCTGTGAATGCAAGGGAAAGCACTATCTGATTAGTGTAGACTATTACTCCAGGTGGATTGACATCTCATCCCTGAGTACACTGTCAACGACAGCAGTAATCAACAAGATGAAGGACAATTTTGCAATACATGGCATTCCAGAAACTGTCATGTCCGACAATGGTCCACAATTCTCATCATCAGAGTTCAAGAAATTTTCTCTTGAATGGAATTTTAATCACGTGACGTCCAGTCCTCGATATCCGCAAGCCAATGGTGAGGCTGAGCGAGCGTGCAGTGAAGACGGCGAAAGACATCCTGAAACAGAAAGATTACGTCTTAACGCTTCTCACCTACCGCGCTACACCTATCCCAGCTCTGGGAGTGAGCCCGGCTGAATTGGCATTTGGCCGACGACAGACTCTAGCACCTCGTACTGTAGACCCTGAGCATGTACGCCAGCGTGACGAAAGATACAAGCAGAAAACGAAGAAGCACTTTGATCAGCGAGCAAAGCCGCTGCAAGAGCTTCACGAGAGTGATCCAGTCCTTGTGAAGGAGGATGGAGAGAAGACCTGGAATCGTCCTGGTACGGTAATACGGCAGTACGCACCCAGATCCTACATCATCAGAACTGCCGAGGGAGAGTTACGGCGTAATAGACGACATTTGAGACCCGACACAGCGACAGCTAGCAACCGAGAGACTTTTGTGAACAACGATCCAGTGAAGACCTCGCGCGCACCGCAGTTGCAGTCAAGACAAGCGTCGTTACAGCCAGAGCAATCACTGACAGAACAGCCGCCTGTACAGCTGAGTCCGCCATCGAGTCCAATATCGAGTCCGATACCGAGTCCGAGTCTGCCGAGACCGATGTTTTACTCGTTCAGGCCGCCGTGTGGTGAAAGCAGCCAGATACCCAGACTTATAAGTTAGGCAATGCAACCTGAAGTAGGCATGGTTATATTTACTACTTAGGTAACGTAGTCGGACATTTGAGTTTCAATTATTGTTGAACAAAAATTTAGAACTGGCTTACAAGCAATGATGAGTTTAGCTTCATCCAGATTGACTTGATACCATCAAGTGAGATCCAATCAACCCAATAAAGACGCTATGCAGGAAGCAAGATGTTCCAGTATAACCATTGCTCGAAAGCTGTGTTTAGCAGTGTTTTATTGTTGAGTGTTAAGATGTTTAAGTTTAGCTAAAAGTTGCTGGACGCTCTGCAGACATTAGATAAGACAAAAACTAAAAATAAGAAAGTCTTTAGAAACATAAACCAAAATGAAACTAAAGGTTTAATAACTGTCCTTTCATCAAAGAATTCAAAACTGATATTCTCAATAGCTAAGAAAGGGAGGTGTTGTATAATAGCATGCGCCTATGAAATGCATGACTCATTTAGATGACGTTTAGATGACGTAAGAGAAAGAAGAATAAAAATGGTTCTCAACAACTGCTTTCCGTATGCTGAATTCTCTTTACAAAGACGTCCACATTAGTAATAATAACACAACAAAAGAACGGCCAGCTACACAAAAACACCCAGCAAGCGCTAGGCCCCGTCTCCTTTCTTTTTTTTTTTCAGTTTATTATCCCTTCCTACCGGGAAACTCTGGGCCGCCTGCCATGGGGAAGGTGTAGTCGCAGCCTGTGGCGCGCCCAAACCCAACCTACCTAACATAATTTGTGATTTTTTTTGAAATTTTTTTGCTGGGGGAGCAAACCGGAGTTCCCAGAGAAAACCCCCGAGACATTTCCTGAGTCAAAAGTAAATATTATTCGGAGAAACATAACGCCCGGATGCTGGATCGAACCCACACCTGTCATGCGCCATTAGTTTCTGGCTTGTAGACAAGGCAAGTTAGTCCCGCCTTAGGCCACTTGGCCACAAACGCTCGCCTGTCACCCAGGATTGTGTTCAGTCACCTGGGCGGCAGACGAAGCGTCTCAGGCTACAAGTGGGTTGGAGCTCGATCCTGTATCTGCCAGCGCCTTGAGCAGTTGTTGAGCTGGAAATGCGCTACATGACAGGGTTCAATAAAATACAACATCGTCATTCATCAGTCTGTTATTTAGTGGAGCTGGAAATGCGCTACAGGACAGGGTTCAATAAAATACAAGATCGTCATTCAACAGTCTGTTATTTAGTGGAGCTGGAAATGCGCTACAGGACAGGGTTCAATAAAATACAACATCGTCATTCATCAGTCTGTTATTTATTGGAGCTGGAAATGCGCTACAGGACAGGGTTCAATAAAATACAACATCGTCATTCAACAGTCTGTTATTTAGTGGAGCTGGAAATGCGCTACAGGACAGGGTTCAATAAAATACAACATCGTCATTCATCAGTCTGTTATTTAGTGGAGCTGGAAATGCGCTACAGGACAGGGTTCAATAAAATACAACATCGTCATTCAACAGTCTGTTATTTAGTGGAGCTGGAAATGCGCTACAGGACAGGGTTCAATAAAATACATCGTCATTCATCAGTCTGTTATTTAGTGGAGCTGGAAATGCGCTACAGGACAGGGTTCAATAAAATACAAGATCGTCATTCAACAGTCTGTTATTTAGTGGAGCTGGAAATGCGCTACAGGACAGGGTTCAATAAAATACAAGATCGTCATTCAACAGTCTGTTATTTAGTGGAGCTGGAAATGCGCTACAGGACAGGGTTCAATAAAATACAACATCGTCATTCAACAGTCTATTATTTAGTGGAGCTGGAAATCCGCTACAGGACAGGGTTCAATAAAATACAAGATCGTCATTCATCAGTCTGTTATGTAGTGGCGGAAGGCCACGTCCAACGTTAAAATGGTAAAACACGTTGTTGTTGTGTTTTTTTTTTAAAGGGGGTTAACTTTTATTTTACGACGTTACGGCCCCATACTTCCCGTTGTGTCGAACGGTTGCGGTCAGGCATCCGTGTTCCGAAGTTCGTTCGTTGCACTGAATTTGTTGATTGGATTTTGTCCGTGTACTAGTTTACCCTGTAATATTTTGTTTTCTTCTTTCCCACTGTGCACTATAGGATCGGCACTACACAAAGCAGTGGCGCCTTACTTAAAATCCGTGACCACATGCTTCAACGTTCGAACGATGATCGCCTTCTTTCTGTAATGGAAACAGGTACCCAAATGCTTGCGGAGATATAGTTAAGCGTTAGGTTGTTTTTAAAAACACAATCCCGCTTCAACAGTTTGGAAGAGTCGGATCGTCGTGACTCACCTCTTGAATCATTTTATCCAAGATGAAAGGCCCTCAAATGAAAGCTCAGCGTAGAGATGGGTTTACGTGTAGCGTTCGTCCGCTTATTCAATTCTGTCCTTACGTGGCGGTAATGTCAATGGTTTTGTTATTCCAATACTGGCAAACAAGTGTGAAATGAGAACGACTGTTGTTTAATCATAAATGTCACCAAAGAGCTTAATGATAGAATAAGCTCTTTGATGTCACTCTCAGAGATCCCAACCTATAATAAGGTTTTGAGCAGAGCAAGTGTAAAGTCTGAACAATCTCTGCAGCAGTTTACTTAGCATTTAATACCACCACAACTTTCAGAAAATGTGGACGATGTATTTTTTCTCACTTACTATGCGGACCTACATCGCAGCAGCGGTACCTTACAAACAATACAATATAGTAATAATAAAAATAGTAAAACAAACAGTAACATACTGCAATAGCGTTCCATTTTTCAAATTGAATTTAATCAATCTTACCTAGCGCTTTTCCAGTTCAAGAGCTGCTCAAGGCGCTGGTCGATATAGCATCTTACCAAAGCCGCCCGAACCGCCCACCTGCAACTTTTGGGCGCATATTCTAACGCCCAGACATCTGAGCACATTGCTGGACGACTGAGGATGTGGAGGAGGGACCTAGTGCGCGGTGGATGTTTTTGTGTAGTCGGCACTCTCCCGCAAAGCACATGAGCGTCAGGATCCAAAGTCCGTGCGATGGAATGCGTGCACGCACAGACTAGACCTCGGTTTATACTCTCATCTGAAAGAGTAAGGGCGCAATGTGTCAGGGTCATTTGCATATTTGATTTGTATTTATTTTTTATTTATTTATTTATTATTATTATTATTATTATTATTATTATTATTATTATTATTATTATTATTATTATTATTATTATTATTATTATTATTATTGTAGTCCAAGCTGTCAAAGGGGTTTGAACCACTGCTTGTACAGGCTGCAAGGAGGCCACCACGGGATTGGATTGGAACCTGAGTCAGCAGTGTGCCAGGTAAGCGCTCTACCACTGAGCTACGGCACTGGCGGAGGGTGAGGTGGAATGGTGGGAGGGAGGGACCGAGAGAGAGAGAGCACGGTGCAAGGAGGCAGAATAAGAGGGAGACAGAAAAGAGGTGAGAGGACAACATTCGAGAATGGACTGGTTTGACACTGAGCGAAGCCACGAGGGTTGCTGAGAAGAGAGAAAGATGGAGTACGCTGTTCACACGATCATCTGTGGTGCCCCAACGACCTTCGAGTTACGGGATAAAATAGAATAGGATAGGACAGGATAGAATAGGACAGGCTGCAATGTTATTGCCTGACATTTGAGTACAATACATTTTCCACTGAGCCAACTACGCATCTTCGCTTTGGGGAGACTGTGCTATCTTTTTATGTGGCAGTTATATGGACATTTTTGACGTCAAGGGCGAAGATTTCGCAGTTTTAATACCGCTAGCGCCTTTTATGAGATGGCGGTAAAAAACGAAAGAAAGCGACATTAAGATATTTATGAGTCAGACGATGCGCCCAAAGGCAGCAAGTGGACCTTTCCAGCGCCTTGAGTCAGATCCTGTATCAGTCAGCGCCTTGAGTCAGATCCTGTATCAGTCAGCGCCTTGAGTCAGATCCTGTATCAGTCAGCGCCTTGAGTCAGATCCTGTATCAGCCAGCGCCTTGAGTCAGATCCTGTATCAGCCAGCGCCTTGAGTCAGATCCTGTATCAGCCAGCGCCTTGAGTCAGATCCTGTATCAGCCAGCGCCTTGAGTCAGATCCTGTATCAGTCAGCGCCTTGAGAAGTAAAAGCGCTATATAAGAGATGTTATGAATGACACATAATTTAATGTATTTAAAACAAAACAATTTTATAGTTCATGAGCATCCTTTGACACCACCAATTGACTACACAGTAACTATACAACGGAGGAACATGGAAGGTGTAACGTCTACACCCACCATTGAGGTTTAACGTCTACACCCACCATTGAGGTTTAACCTCTACACCCACCATTGAGGTTTAACGGTTTACACCCACCATTGAGGTTTAACCTCTACACCCACCATTGAGGTTTAACGTTTATACCCACCATTGAGGTTTAACCTCTACACCCACCAGTGAGGTTTAACGTCTACATCCACCATTTGAGGTTTAACCTCTACACCCACCATTGAGGTTTAACGTTTACACCCACCATTGGCCATACGGCAGACGTGGAGAACCATCCCAGGGAAGAAGAAGTTAGTGGCCTAAATTAACATTGAAGCACCAGAGCAATTATTCTGCTAAGATTGAAGATGAGAATAAAGGTTTGTTAGTTTTTTTTGTAAGCCACTTTTATCTTGTCCACCACGGAATTCGAACCTGAGTCAGCAGTGTGCCAGGCAAGCGCTTTACCATTGAGCTACGGCGGGGGTGAAGGGTGGGGTGGAGTGGTGGGAAGGAGGGACAGAGAGAGAGAGCACATCTACATCAGTACATTCAAAGTTAGTCCATGCATGACACAGTTGCAAGTTTCAATAATCCGAGTTTTCAAATTTGTTTCTGGCTGGTTCGGTGCTGTGACGGGTTCTTCCAAGTTCGAATTTCCCGTTTGAGATCACTGAGTGCACTTAAGAGAACTTGCACTTTTGTAAAGTTCCAGAAAGACGAAGGGATGGGGGTGGGGGCGGACGAGAGAGAGAGAGAGTGTGTGTGTGTGGGGGGGGGGGAGGAGGGAAACGGAGGGCGTGCAGTGTTTTAACAAATGTCTATGAATTGTGTTTGTTTAACTGATAGTGAAGAACAGCAATGTAGCAAATTAAACAACACAAGAAGGCAAGCCCCTCAGATGTGCTTCCAGACATTCGCACATATAGCTGAACATCAGCATTTTTAAAAGTGTTCACTTTTGTTTTGGCAATTGTGTGACTCGGCTTTAACCTACACAAGCAGCATTAAAACATTGAGTGAGGGCCACTTTCTGAATTATGCAAGCAAAAGTTTAAACAAATTAAAAAAAGGGTTTGACCATTCTTTTGATTCAGTTCAAATCGGGTTTAGAAAATGGTGAAGTACGTACAGCGACCTTGAACTTTGGGAAAGTGTAAATATAAAAGATATCAAATGTTTAGCAATACTTAACGTTTCTGTATTGAAAAAAATATGATGGCATAAAAGGCTTGTCACTAATCTCTGAAGTTTGGTCAAAATCTGTTCAGTGGTTCTTGAGATATTTCGAGCAACGGACCGACCGATGTACAGACAGACCGACGTTTAGTTCATTCTGATTCCCGACTATTTCCAAATATTAAGAAATTTCATCTGAAAAATATATTCTAGTAAGGGTTAAACAAAATATATGCGTCACGTTTCAGTTTAAATTAAATCGTCGGAGGCAATAGAAAATTAACCGTTTGTAAGAATTAAACAGGACATATATGTGTCACATTTCAGCTTAATGTAAAGTGTCGGGGCGAACAGGAAATTAACCTTTTTTCAGATTTACACATGTAGCGGAAAGGGAGGCGACTGGTTGAGGCTTGGGAGAGAAATTGTCTACCTTGATTTTCTTGGTTAGACTAGCCTTGGGTGGCTCCTGCTTTGCAGAATCCTTTGGGTATGCCATTGGGTTACGCAGGACAAGGCGACACGACATTTGTTCTCCCCGGCTGACCATTCGCCTGCTGCTTTGGTGGCGAGCGGGACCACATTGTCGGCAGGCATTTTATGCAGGTCGGTGGCAGCGACCTTGCAGTAGAGTGCATGGCACTAGTAGCCGGCAACCCGGTACTCCCAACCACGCTTCGCCGCCTTGCAGGGCAAATATTTTTATGTCCCTCTTTTGGGGGATAAGATGAAAATAACAGCTCCGGTGGAGCAATGTTCTCAAAGTCGTGGCCGAGAGACGGGAGTCAAATAGCTCCGCTCGGCTACTAGTGGTGCCACGACCGGGAACAGGATGATGCTGGACCGTGGTGTGGACTGACTTGGCGTAGTCAGTATCGGTTCCAGACATACCTGTTGCGAACGGGGAAACCATGGGGACATGGTTCCATTTGAGCTTTGGGATCTGTAGCGGAAAGGGAGGCGACTGGTTGAGGCTTGGGAGAGAAATTATCTACCTTGATTTTCTTCGTTAGACTAGCCTTGGGTGGCTCCTGCTTTGCAGAATCCTTTAGGTATGCCATTGGGTTACGCAGGACAAGGCGACACGACATTTGTTTTCCCCAGCTGACCATTCGCCTGCTGCTTTTGGTGGCGAGCGGGACCACATTGTCGGCAGGCATTTTACGCAGGTCGGTGGCAGCGACTTTGCAGTAGAGTGCGTGGCACTAGTAGCCGGCAACCCGGTACTACCAACCACGCTTCACCGCCTTGCAGGGCAAATATTTTATGTCCCTCTTTTGGGGGATAAGATGAAAATAACAGCTCGGGTGGAGCAATATTCTCAAGGTTGTGGCCGAGAGACGGGAGTCAAATAGCTCCGCTCGGCTACACATAGAATGCATGTCACATTTCAGATGGATTAAACGAGTGAAACTCTACAGGAAATTGACCTCTTCTAATGCTTACGGCATAAAACCTAGAGGGTGGTCTCATGGTGCAGTGGATTAGTCGCCGGTTTCCTATGTCGATGGTCGCGGGTTCGAGGGCGAACTTATGTGACTTAGGTACGAGACTATTGAGGTCACCGAGGGTTTTCCACGGGTTGTCCGGTTTCTCCTTCCCTTGAATAGTAGTATTGGCTTTATATAAAAAGTCAATCAAACATTTCAGAAATAAAAATTCGATTTCCTTTCCGTCTTCTAATATGGATCTCCACTGCCTTTACTCCACATGTTTGAGTGATAGATGCGTGTTTGCTGTGTGTATGGGAGAATGAGTGGAACATGCGAGCGTGTATGATGGTACAGATCGTCGCGCTTTGAGCCTGATTAAAGGTAGAATGGTTTAAAGAAGACGGATTACCACTGGTACAAAATTATTTTTCTTCACCTTCGAAAGGCTACAATCCAAAGTGCGACTGCTGCGCTCCCTTGTCATTGTCACGTGGGGTTTAGTTGTTACTGGGCTCTGCACAATGGAATGCTGTAACCCTCACGCTTTATTCGATGGGAACTGCTAGTTAGTCACCCTGTGAATTACTTTAATAAATTTATTTGTTTAGCTCGGTCTGTGTTAAGGCTGGGGTACAGAGATAGATAGAAAAATGGTAAAAGATCACTGTCACACTAGCTTTCACACGGCTATGAATCATATGTAGTCCAGCCACTTGATAACAGTTAAAATCACACATTTATTTCTTCTACTCTTTACAAGATTTTCGATGTACTAATCTAACTTAAAACGTCTTAAGTCAATGCAACTAATTCGATCGCTGATAGTCTATGCAGCTGTTATGTCTTCATAGGGCACTGGCTACTAAAGTTCTTGAAGATTGGACTACTGTGGTCCGTTTTACTATAGTTCTGAAGAGTGGACTACTGTGGTCCTTTTGCTATCAGTTTGGGTGCACTTCTTCCGTGTCACTTAACTGCAGTATGGTGTGTTTGAAGTCCTTCGTTGAGGTAGCTTCTGGTACACGTGGTGTCGTCGTGTAGTTTGGTCCCTTGCCACGCTGTGAGTTCTTGCAGGGTGTTTTCCAGGGTTGCTCCCTCAGTCTTGTGCTGTAGAGGCTAAACAGCCAACTCGTCTTCCTGTGGAGTTGGGCGCACGTTATAGCTCGCCTGCTCGTCTGTAATATAAGAGACGAAATTCTGCACAACCTTGAATAATAGGTTTGTGCAGAGCGTCTCACTGAAAGCCAAAGTAGCCCTCAGTGATAGCTCCACATCTCTATACATAAGCGACGAACATTCTGCTACGTCCATGGTCCACTGGAATCTCAACTCTAATTTCCTATACATACATAAATATAAATCGTGGCTAACTATACACATAAAGAATTAATAATATTATAAACATTTACTGGTACAGCCACTGGTCTGCAAACATACATATAGGTTCAACAACAGTGGTTCCGTACATAATTCAAGATGGCGTCGGCCGGTCGTGCTTAACACATGTTCGGCTTTTCCACGTGGTAAGGCAAATTCGGATTAATAATTCACATCTATGCATGGCAAATTCTACAACATAATTTCAACAATAATATAAATATATCACGATGAAACAGAAGTATGTTCATTTACCTGTTTGACAAAGTCAGGCTCGTGGCTACTTGAGTGAATTCTAAGATTCTCAAGTCCTGCTTCCTGGTCTATTCAGTGGAGGTATTGCTCTATTCAGGTGTAGCTGTGTACCCTGTGGCGTCTTACTCTCAACTGACCTAATACCTGGTTTGGACTGAATCAGCCAGAACTGGATCTAGCTGCTCAGCCTGGGTCCTGATTGGATAAAACGTCCGATCCAGTGCTGACATCACTACACTGTTTGCGTCAAGCTCGCGGTGTGTGTACCTCCGTATACTGTAATCGTCTGCTGTGTAATACACTAACATTCTAAGGTTACAATGACTAAACAAGGCTAAACCGTAAAGTAAGCAGGGTAAAACTAGTCATCTTGTTACAGTCATCTCCATCTTCCTATATGCTTGCGAAGCATGGACCCTCACAGCAGATCTCCAACAAAGAATACAAAGCATGGAGATGAGGTGCTACAGAAGACTTCTGGGCATTTCGTATACCCAACACATCACCAACGACGAAGTCCGACAGACCATCACACAAGCCATTGGACAACATGATGATCTGCTCACAGTGGTGAAGAAACGGAAACTCCGATGGTATGGCCACGTCACCAGATCATCAGGCCTTGCAAAGACTATTCTGCAAGGCACAGTGCAAGGAGGTAGAAGAAGAGGGAGACCGAAAAAGAGGTGGGAGGACAACATTCGAGAAAGGACTGGTTTGACACTGAGCGAAGCCATCAGGGCTGCTGAGGACAGAGAAAGATGGAGTATGCTGGTTAAACGATCATCTGTGGTGCCCCTACGACCTCCGGGTTACGGGACAGGATAGGATAGGATTCGAAAGGCTAGGGGCAATCCAATAAAAACACGTGCAAACACGGTAGAAAGATGTTCCGGATCTTTTAAAAAAACAAAACACAATTTGTTTTGAAAGGGGGAGAGGGGTGGAGAGAACAAATTTCTCAATGCCACATCAAAGTCAACAAGGCTTATTTTGTATTGTATTTGTTGTAAATTATTATTATTATTATTATTATTATTATTATTATTGTTGTTGTTGTTGTTGTTGTTGTTGTTATTGTTATTATTATTATGATGATAGTTTTCTAATGAGAGAATCCATTGTGCAAATGCGCATTTAATCAGTTCATTTCGATACATGTTGAAGTATGTAGGGAAGGGAGATTGATTCTTACGCATTCATCTTTCTTGAGATTGATTCTCACGCATTCATCTTTCTTAAGATTGATTCTCACGCATTCATCTTTCTTAAATAGTCATGCCTTATCTGAAGGAACAACTGAACCACAATTAGTCATTTCTACTTTGCGGATACTTGAGCTATACTGTTAAGCATGTTAGATTATTGGAAGTTATACTTTATCAAAGATCAAGGTAATGGAGCTTCATCATTTTCTAAATACGTTTTGCGATTTGGATAATTGTTACAGATAGTCCAGATCGGAGCCTATCACTCTATGTTGTCCGTCTGCTTCGTTAGTTAGTTATTCATTGTTTATAGGGTCCAGCGTCCTAAAGAGCCGAATCAGAATCACAAAATCAGGACAATAACTTGGTTGAAAGAGGACTCACCCCTGATCTGTATAAAAGATCCGCTGAAACAACTCAAACGGTAATACTTAAAGCACTCCACTAGCCGGCCACTTTACAATAAAGGCATCCCACGCAGGGGACGCGGAGGCTGTACTCTAATTTATCGAACCCTAGTTTACCAATCACAAAAAAGAATACGAACATCATTATACAATATTAACGGAACACATACATATAAAATGCCTACATTGCTAAATAATAATAAAATCCCTAGTGACCATTTGGCACAAAGCGTCCAATATCCCCAAGCTGATCCAACAGACCTCATAACAAATGAGTTGTGGGAGAGTTTTCCAATAAAAATGGTAGGTGACTGGTCTAGCGGAAAAGTAGCATGTAGTAAACTGATAGAACAGAGTAGAAACCAGAAAGAACAAAGAAGAAAGACAGCGCGACATTGGGAATTTAAAGCACTACATTTCCAGAAAGTGTGGATATTATTTATACAGAAACCCCCCTCACCACCACGGGAGGGCGGGAGAGGGGGAGAGAGGGGGATGGAGGGAGGGAGAGGAGTTGCTTCTTTAGGATAAAGCCGAGTCAAAACACCGCCAAGTACATTTTTTTTAAAAGCTTATTTTTCGGATATGCGTGCGGGTGACTGTAAAAACGTTTCAGTCGCTTGTCATCTTGTTTTGTTTTAAATGTAATGCTAATTTTAATTGTCTTCAACGATTTTAACAATATGTATTTGATTGTATGTTTCAGAGGCCAGATGCGGAAACCAGAACATCATAGAGAAACTGAAATTTGCTGCGTCCGTCGTCTTAGGGGAGAGAGACAAAAACAAACCTTTTCTTTTGTTGATTGACAGTGATGATGACATTTATGAAGTCACCTTGAGTGATTTGAGGAGTGATGATGACATTTATGAAGTCACCTTGAGTGATTTGAGGAGTGATGATGACATTTATGAAGTCACCTTGAGTGATTTGAGGAGGCTGAGCTGGACTTTTCTTATACCCACCACTTGACAACTCTCTCTCTCCTCCAAATCACATCTTTATTCGTCCTCTTCTTCCTCATCTCCTTATCGCCCTCCATTTTCTTCCTCCGCTTTTTTTCGGAATCACTTAATGAGAAGGAGATTGAGGCTGGATTTTCTGCAGTCAGGACTAACAACCCCTATCCGTCCTCTAACTCTGTATGTTCCTGCACTGGTGAACCAGAAACGGAAGCTGAAGAGGTAACCATTTAGGGTTAACGATGGGGTGGCATCGTGGCGGGAATCGAACTTATGTGACTTAGGTACGAGACTATTGAGGTCACCGAGGGTTTTCTCCGGGCACTCCGGTTTCCTCCCTCCCTTCAATAATACCAATTTCAAAAATAAAAAATCGATTTTCTTTCCGTCTTCCAATAGCGATCTCCCTGCCTTTACACCGCCTGTTGGAGTGATTGGTGTGTATTTGGTGTGTGTGAGGGTGGATGAGACAGGTGAGCGTGTATGTTAGTATAGATCGCCGCGCTTTGAGCCTGATTGATTTGGGGAAAGGCGCGTATATAGCATCCTGTATTATTATTATTATTATTATTATTATTATTAATATTATTATTATTATTATTATTATTATTAATATTATTATTATTATTATTATTATTATAACCAACGTGCAAAAAAACACATAACACGAAACAAAACTGAAACGGTCGTGTTTTGAACTGAAACAGTATTTCCTCTTGTTTTCGCTTTTTAAAACGTGCGTCACGTCCTTATACACACACATGAGGCTTGCACTGCTCTTCTTTCATTGTTATACTGCGGGCAATTCCATTCTGCAGGTTTTACACCCACTATCCTCCACCGCCTTATCTGTTAACCTAGGGACAGTTTATTCACTATCATCGTCATTACCATCTTCGTTCTTCTTCGTAGTATTATGTATGGTGCTTTGGTGCAGGACTGAAGGAAGTCACTATCATCGTCATTACCATCTTCGTTCTTCTACGTAGTATTATGTATGGTGCTTTGGTGCAGGACTGAAGGAAGTTACTATCATCGTCATTACCATCTTCGTTCTTCTACGTAGTATTATGTATGGTGCTTTGGTGCAGGACTGAAGGAAGATACTATCATCGTCATTACCATCTTCGTTCTTCTACGTAGTATTATGTATGGTGCTTTGGTGCAGGACTGAAGGAAGATACTACTAAACACCCAACTCTTGGAGTCTTATGCCCTCTCTCTCCACCTTCTGTCCGTCAACCTCATTCTGGGTAATTTATTTATTGCGTGAAATTGCCTCTCTCTCTCTCTCTCTCTCTCTCTCTCTCTCTCTCTCTCTCTCTCTCTCTCCCTCCCTCTCCATCTCTCTCCCTCCCTCTGACCATCTCTCTCTCTCTCTCTCTCTCTCTCTCTCTCTCTCTCTCTCTCTCTCTCTCTCTCTCTCTCTCTCTCTCTCTCTGCCTGCAGTACTAAACCAGATCCACGAACTGTTTATCTTGAACTTTCATGGCTGAGACAGAGAGAGAGGAGGGTCAGTTGTATGTAGCCTAATGATCTCCGGGCCAAGAGCCAGGACTCAGTCGAGAGACTGTTAAATGTATGATGCATCGAGGCTTACGTAACATTGCTCTTTGTTTGACTGACAGAGAATTCCTAGATTTCCAAGGCTGTTAGTGCAGTATGTGTCATACATTATACAGTCTATTCCTACAAACAGCGGATCGACAGGAGAAACAAGCCACAGACTGGACCAAGACAAGACACTCACTGGAAATGTATCACTGGATGCGTTGTTGCTAACGAGACATCACTCAACACGCTGATATCGAAAATGACAAGATTTCAGTTGCTTAAAGCTCAAAAGTGTACTGTACAGTTTATATTGCCAGATTTAGCAGAGCAAGAGCAGAAACAAAAGCACAATAAAGACAATCGATAGTTATTAGGATTTGCCTAATCCTGTCTAACTGCTGGTGCGACATACAGACACTATTAAAAATTATCGATAGATGAAGTGTGTTGGGCGGCCTGCAACTAGCGCCAGCAGTCCTCAAGAACTCGGCAATACAGAACTAGAAGAGAGAACACGGCCCCTGAGATGAATTATAGCTGCTGAGAGACGACACAAAAAATCCGAACAAGAGACAGCTCCAATGTGCGAGACTTCCATCCAGCTAAACGACTTAGACCCTAAGCCAACAGGTTTGGGCAATATCTATCTACCTCTCCAACAATTCTGGTGCCTTGTGTGAGTGAGAGCGCTAAAAGAGACTATGTAATAGACTTGTTGCAGTTTTTACAGACAATCAGCAGACTACACAAACTTGCGCTACAAAATTCAGAGCAAGAGGCGCCAAGCTGACCTCGCGCGGTTCGCAACTTAGTTTTTCCTTTAGTAAAGATTATTGCTGAAAGCGGTTTGCTTGTCTCAGATGTGGCCCCATGCCTGATCTCACACGCTCGCCTTTTCATCCTTTCTCACATCATCTCCACCTCGCCAAGACTATTTAAATAGGAGGTGGGCCGCGTGAGAATCATACTATAGCTCTTGACATAGCGCTTGCATCAGCTGGACGTCGCCAATATCGAAGGTCTTTAGTGTGCGTGTGTGGAACTGATGTACTCTTTCCTTGATCTACTGAGTCGACAGACATCGCCATTGAAAGACTATTATCTCTTTTTGTGTTTGAGTTTCAAGAAGTCTTTATTCACACACAAAAATAAACAAACAAAACACAACAACCAAAAAACATTCAGGGAAAATTTGGCTTGTCGCGTATTAAATACAATAACTCTACCAAATAAAAAGGTTTGTCGTTCTTGAGTACAGTGTATATATACCTCGTATCATACGGTCATATGGCGTTCTCTGAATTTGCATCGAATTGAATTAATCATATCGTCGATGACAACGATGATAACAACTGCAGTAAAATCCAAAGCCAACAAGTGTGGAAGGATTCAAAGCAAACAGCTTGTTCCTTGTTACCTGCGTCTAAACTTGAAATAACTTTAGTTTCCTTCAATAGTCTTGAAGAAGACTTGTATCTTCGTTTTGTGTTTGTGCCAGCAATACGAGATTCTAGTATTTAAATTAAATTGTTTTATAACAAATTAACGGTTGGACAAGTTAGGTGTGTTGAAATTGGACGCACCCTTATTTTCTGTCTATCGTTTTTGTGTACGCCAGGACATCTTACTGCAAGTGTTCAGTCAACAGTGGATTCATATCGAATTGTCAATATTTGTTTTGACAAGCTGAGTGCATTGGATTTAACAAACTTGTCCCCGAAATGTGAAAGCCCGCTGATTTATCACTGCGTATCTTCGCTTGTGTCAGTCCTATATGTGTTTCTGATGAAGAAACTCTTTTTCATTGTGATTTAATGTGTGTAACAAACTGCTAGTATCAAGATCACCAATTTAGCTGCAAAGTTTTCATATTTTGTGCTTGGGTACCCAAGACCTTACCTAAGACCATCAAGCAGCTGCCATCATTGAAGTTTTGCAACTAAAACATATATCTCAGGCTAAGCAGAATGAAACCCTCAAGGCAAGTTGCCGAGATTCTCATCGTTATGCTTCTCAACATGGCAGCTTTCGCTAAACATTTTAAGCATCATTCCAGGTGAGAATTTGTATTTTTATTATTTTCTTCTTGGATTGTTGTTGTTGCATTGAACTTCTTTTGGTAAAAATAATTCTTTTGGGAGTTTTTGTTTTATATATGTTTCTTGGATGTATTCTTGGAATTATTTTTTGTTTGCATATTAATGTCATTTGCTGTTTTGAATTTATTTGATTAATTCGTTTTACTTTTGTTTTGTTTTGTTTTGTAAAATTGAATCATTGCGTGCGATATTTTGTTTTAATTGTCTTTTTTTCCATGCATAAATAATTGTATATGATTTTCGTTAAAATCAACAGCATTCACTGTTCGGTACTCTTATAACAGATAAGAACTTCCCTCAACCCCACCCCACTCATCCCAAAAAATAGTATAATAAAATTTCAACTATTTTTAATTATTCATTTAGGACGTTTTGGGTAAATTATCTATAATATACGATTTGTATAAACTATAGAAACTGTGGATTTGCAGACAATTTTATCTGCAATAAAGAAACGACGTAAAAGAAATTATTTCAAAGCGACACAAATCGAAAACTGTACCATAACGTACGACCAGATCCTTTATAATCTTTCATCGAGTTATCATTTCCGTGTGGGAAAAATTCTTGTAGTGACATTTAAAGTACATGGCGATTGAGTCTTAGAAGTTGTTTTTTTCCCCCTACTTGAGATCAATTCAATTCAATTTAGTAATATATTTTAAAATATCTTCACACGAATGAGATCCATTCATTGCACTATTTGCACGTTTTTATTGATTAATTTATCTTAAAGTTGTCTCCTAAAAGTATCTCTTAAAGATGTATCTTAAAGATATCTCCTAAAGTTATCTCTTAAAGTAGACATGCATGCAGTTTCCCATTTTTCTACAGCTCGACTCTATGACATTTTCTATGTATTTATTGGTTTAAAATATATTAATCTTTCTGTTCTGTTTTTGTGTGTGTGTTTTTTTTAAACAATTAAATGTTTAGTAAGCTTACTAGTGTTGTAACACAGTTTTTCTTCTTCTTTTTTTCTCCATGTAGTCGTCTTCTGTTAGCAATAGACTCTTCGGAAATGGGAGGTAACTTGCCTTTTTGTTTTGTTTTTAGTGACCTAGAGTTATCCGTGCGGACATCTGGTCTCAGACCACTATGAAAGATACCTAGAGTTATCCGTGCGGACATCTGGTCTCAGAACACTATGAAAGATACCTAGAGTTATCCGTGCGGACATCTGGCCTCAGAACACTATGAAAGATACCTAGAGTTATCCGTGCGGACATCTGGTCTCAGAACACTATGAAAGCTACTTAGAGTAATCCGTGCAGACAGCTGGTCTCAGAACACTATGAAAGCTACCCCGAGCGGCAAGCTTTTCTTCGGAAACGGGAGGGAGAAGAGGGGAGTAAGATGGGGGGGGGGGGAGGGGAAAAAGGGTGGTTGCCTGGCAGTGCAAGGCCCAACTAGCGGAGTTAGCCAGGATTGCAATTCAAATCAACCTTTGGGTTGATCAGGAAGGTTTGAGGAGGACAGAGCAGAATTGTAGGCAAGAAACTGTTCGTTTACAAAGGATGTCCGCTTCAACGTTAGACAACTCTGGCGCAACATGCGGGCAAGCCGGCCAAAGTTGTTTCCCTTGGTATTTCCGAGCATGGCCTATTGCATTAAGACACACTTTTCGTTCTACTCATGCTACACATAATTATATTTATTCTGATATTATTAATTAGTATTATCATTCCATCTTCTTATGGCTTAGGTTCTAGGGTATAGAACGTAGAGTTGTGTGTGTCTTAACAGCTTTACAGTGAAATAGCAGCTTTATTTTATTTTATTTAAAAACCACTGCATGTTTTGGAGGCAGACAGAGCGATACTCGCACTCACACCCACGGACAAGAGAGAGAGAGAGAGAGAGAGAGAGAGAGAGAGAGAGAGAGAGAGAAAACTTCCACATATAATAATACTGATTTACACAACACACCATCAGTGTTGTTTTTGGGCGTATCAAAAAACCGTGGCATTTATTCCTTATTCTAATTAAAATTACACAACATTTAAGAATTCGACCCAAAACTTCTACACGCCCAAACAAAAAACAGTGACCGTGTGTGTTAACATTATATTAAAAACCCATTTAAGATTCCTACATTATGATCTACTCACACTAAACAGATTTGACCGTCTAAGTAAGCCAAAAAACATTACGAGGCAGGCAGCCCAAAAAACACAATCTGCCTTAGAGGACAGCTTTAGCTGCAACCTAAACTGGTTCAACATTTCTGGAATCACTGGCGACTTTCTCTTTACCTCACAGCCCTTTTCTCTGTCTATGCCCTTAAGAGTGGACTTTACGAACCACGAGTCCCCAAAGGGATTCTGTAGTCCACACTCCAAGTGAAGAATACGCACAATATTAATGTACTGCTTTACCGACGACAGCTTTAACCTGCGGGCCAGATATGTTGCATATAGCGCTACCACTCTATCAGTCACAGGCACTGGAGGAATACACATTTTATTACAAAAATCCATGTAGGCATTCAGATGGCATCTGTATGTTTTATCAGTATTTTCGGCAAAAGTGCTTCCTCTAAATGATGCTAGCTCTCTAGCTCTCCTGAGGTCCTCTTCGAACGTTTTTGCTGTTTCTGCAAGAAAGGAAAAAGATAAAGCATTTTCAGACATATGTCGGGGTAAATCAAAGCCATGATTTACAGTCGTATGAGACCAGTTGGACAACAAGACACCAAGTTTTTCATATTTTCCAGGCTCGTGAAGTCTAGATATAGTGTCTGGCAACATATTCACTGCACCCGGTACGTGGATGGCTCGCAAGGAAAAGTTATACCTAACACTTAGCCAAAACAGCTTCCTAAGGTTACTATTTATGAACGAGCTCTTGCTTCGTCCCTTATTAATAATGGCCTTTGTTACGGTACTGTCTGTATGCACCACCACTACACTGTCCTGCCACATGGGGGCCCAGCGCTCTACACTCTGAACCACAGCACACACCTCTTTGTAATTAATGTGCAGCTGACTGGCAGCCGGCAGATCTTTTTGAAACACAGCATAGAGCCAGTCGCCCCGCCATAAGCACCCACTGGCCTTCTGACAAGCATCTACATGGACATGGTGGATGTTGCCACTATTGTAATACACGACTCCATTGAATAAACACAGGAATGCGAGCCACCATTGTACATCTTTTTGAAATTCTAACGTAAGCCTGACCTTATGATGTTGACGCTGCAAAGGCCTTATACTATCCAAAATGCGCCGCAGAAAAAAACTTTCCTCCGCGAATCGCTTGGCAGGCCCAGTTTAGTAAACCAGCTAAGCGCTGAAGCTGGCGTTTACTAGCGCGCTTTCTCAGAGAGAATTCCTTAAGCTCCTGTTGGATTTTTTGTAGTTTTCCATTACCCAATGACAATGTGCACTTGCATGTGTCTATGACAATACCTAAAAACGTGATCTGTTGAGTGGGACCCACTACCTTTTCCCAACTGATGAAAAAACCTAACTTGCGCACCAAGCCAATCAAACAATGAAGAGCCTCGTTGCACAACTCATACGTGGGCGCTACGACTAGGAAATCATCAATGTAGGCAACAACATCATGCCAGCCGCGCCGCTTCATACAACGGCGGATCGCCTGCGACAACCTGTGGAAATGGCTAGGGGCCAGGGTTGCCCCAAACGGCAGTCTACAGTCAAACAGGTAAGTGGCCTCCTTCTGTCCCTCAAACTACCATTTAAGCCCTGTCACTTTGTACTCATCCTTGTGGACTGGCACAGACCTATATGCAGACTTCAAATCTAGTTTGGCACACCAGTACCCAGTCTTGGCAATTTCACATGCATCCTCAATGGTCTGGAATCGCTCAGGATGCAGCGTTGCATAATCGTTCATAGCCGAGCCGAAAGGACGGCTGCCGTCGTGTATCAGGCGAATGTTACCATCGTCTTTGGATATTGCGGCCAAAGGACTGACAATCAGGGGCTTACGAGACGCTAACACATAGTTACCCTCTGCAATTTGCTTTTTAAGTTCCTGTTCAACTAGCTGTTTATGTTGGCTAGCGGACTGATGGTTTTCAGCCTCTGCCTTATGTACGGCACTGGCCTTATCCGTTAGTCTAAACCCATGCTCTATTCCACACAGCAGGAAATCCCTATCACTGTCATACTGAAGTTCATCCTTCCAGCACTGTAATTTATTGGCTATCGATGCTACACTATTACTGTCCCCTAACCACTGGCACTCAAAGGGGTCCTGGGGTGGAAAAGGGGAGGCGAGGGAGGGGGGTACGAGTCCACTCGCCTAGATGCAGTTGACCGCGCACTGTCCTAGCTAGAATGGCCCACTGTCACACTGGCGGGGGCATGGCGCGGGTGGTTCGTAGCAGGGTGGTCCGAGCGAAGACAGACAATGCAAGCGTGTTCGAACTGACAATTGGGTTCGAACGTGCAACGGCCCCTATTCCACTGCTGACAGATGGGCTTTCCCGACCCACCCAACACGCCCGTGCTCCCCGAAGTCTTGGGACGCGCCGCGGTCGTCGGCTTCTTCCGCTCCTCCACGGGACGCTCCTTTAACGACACCAACGCCAAGTGCTGTGAATCGCTGCCCCAGCGAAACTTGTAGGCTGCCTGGTTCTGACGATACTGATCATCGTATATCAGGACTGAGGACCACGTGTATCGGGCCGCCATTTCCCCAATCTTGACCGTATACGCCAGGTAATCCATCGTGTCGTCCGCAGAGAGACGGCCCGTCTCCAGCAACGTGGCCATGATCCTGGCATTTGCAGCAATCCACTGCGCCGGCGACACAACTTCCAGTCGAGGCCTCTGGCGTGGGAGGCGAATGGTCACACCCGCACCCAGTTCCACTTCCTGCTCCTGCTGCCAGTTGTTCATGTTAATAAAATCTATGATCCGCAAAGCAGGCTCACCTGGGCGCCTGGTCTGAAGGAAAGAGGTAGGGTCGAGGTCAACGCGACCACTGCCACTCGCCGTAGGAGCGTCAGACATCCACAGCAAGTCTTGAAGCGAGCACTCAGGTCTAGTAGTCAAACCATGACTAGAGAGATGTGGACCGGACAGCGATGCCGTCGTCGCCGATGATGGTGTGGATTGAAGCTTGAGTTCCAAGATGGCGGTGCGCACAGAGACCAGGTGCCCCCGTTTTAGGTTAAGCGCTGTCAAGTCTTCTTCTGTGGTGTTGATTAACACCTGATAGTTATCAAAGCCATTGTCTACTAGCACACCAACGGCAGCCGCAGGCACCTGCTTGCACCACTCTTCAAAGTTAAAATGTACAGACATTTTAGCTGCAACCTCTTCGTAACAGAAAACCGGAACGTAAGCTGCCGCTACTGTTGCGAGCACAAGCGCTGTTCTGTCAATGCAAAGAAATACTAATACTAATACCATATTCGCTAATTAGAACATTACTCACAATATTATTTCTCAAGTCAACTTTTTTATTTCTGGCTGCACTGTGCCCTTCGAGACCAAAGACACAGGCGCACAAAAATACATATTTTTTTAAAATTATGTTTATTCTAAACAACACTTTATTTTATTTCATTGAATTGTTATTTTATTTTTTAATTTTTATTTTATTTGATTTTTTTAATGACTGCGTCCGCGCCATAAACTTTTTTTTATATAATTTGATTTTATTTAATTTATGTTATTGTTGTTTTACTTTATTTTAATTGTACTTTTTGTTTTACTTTATTATTTTTTTTTAGCAAACTGACAGCATCGGCACTATAAATTTTCTCTCTATCTGGATTGGTCTTTGATTCGTAAGCTTAAACAAAAAATAAACAAAGCTGTTAAAAAAATCCTATAAATACAGTTAAATTAAAGACGTCTGAAACCGGAAGCAAAAGTACAAAATCTCGTTTTTAAGTGGATCCATACATTAGAACTCGAAATAAATATTTATCAGTCCTGTTCCTCCTTATAAATGTCATTGACCTACCGCCAAAGCTGAGTTAGCCTGGCCCTTTGACGACCCAGGTTCAAATCCTGCGGTGGGCAAGCTAACTACAGGAGGCCAAGTTTCAGTGTACAACATAGCAGTCAAATTGCTCTGGTGCTTTAGTGTTGATTTGGGTATTTCTTCCCTGGGATGTTATCCGCACTTGCCATGCCGCCAATGGTATGCAAAGAGGTTAAGCACCTGCCATGCCGCCAATGGTAGGCATAGAGGTTAAGCACCTGTCATGCTGCCAATGGTATGCATCTTGGAGGAAAGATTAATCTTTCCTCCAAGGTATGCATCGAGGTAAAGCACCTGCCATGCCGCCAATAGTATGTGTATACGATAAATCGTAATAATTATTAATTCAAAATCTAATTACTTTAGGAAATACAAAACTAGCGCACAGTTGCCGATGGGGTTTTTAATAAATTACAAGCTTAGACAAGCGACCTTTTTGATCTTGATGGAAGAAAGTTTTTCGTTTTCGATCATTTAACAGAAACAGGTTTCCGTGTTAAAATGTACAATACATGTTTTATATGAAATGTCGTTACGAAACGCAACTGCAGTTATCTGATAGCATCAGTTGTTTTTGTTTTCCAAAGAACGAAATATATAATTATGTATGGTTTCGCTAATTGTTATCAACATTTTAGATTTAAGATAGCGTTGAATTAATGATTGCATCTTTGTTGTTGTTGTTGTTTTGTTGTATTGGTTTCTGTATTAACAACAACAGCAACAACAACTTTTAAAGTAGACTTTACGCCGATTCGAATTACCTGACATGTTAAATACTGAATTGATCTAAAAATACTGTCAAAGGTCGAAATTCTCGTTTGTTTTCGTGGCGCATTTTATTATTTCAATTATATCCGATGATACCACAAAAACAGGTATAGAGCAGCATTCATTCCCTCCCTGCCCCTATACACCTATCTCACCCTCCTCCCCGCCCCTCCTCATCACCCGTCCCTTCTAGTAAATGGACTATTTTAAATATATATAAATGCTTGGCAAGGGTTTGGCGAGAAGGATACCCTTTTCAATTGGGTTTTACGGAACATAAATTAAAAAATTGTTATTATGCAGGATGCTATCACGCGCTTTTTTTTCAATCGAACTCAAAATTTGGCGATCTGATGAGACATAAGTCAGAATGAGAAATCAATTTTTATTTTTGAAATGTCAGATTAAGATAGCATCGAGTACCATTATTGAAATGTTAGATTTAGAGTATCATTATTGAAATGAGCAAGCTTGGTGAACTGTATGGAAGAACGCTATCGGAAGGAGGAAAGTTCACACAACGAGGTTGAGGCTCGCCCATTACACTGTCGTAAAGTTGGGAGGAGAACATAAGCCTTTGCTGTAGTCTCAGCTACTCAGGCGCTTGTTTCTGGACACGCGAGCGCCTAAGACGCGTCTTTTCTCTATATATGAATTCACAGACGGGAGACGCGTCGTGCGAGCTCGCCTGAATTGCAGCCAGCTCCAATTGCAAAATCGCAAAGACTGGCAAATTGATATTGATTTTGTTTGTGGATGGAGATGAGAGTATGATGCTGGCTAACACAGTTTCACTACCAGTGGTCAGCTAGCATAAGCATGTCAGAACTTGCGACACCAATGATCTGCAGATACTCCGAAGAAGAAGTTCGGATGGACGAAAACGAATAGCATATTTCATGAACATTAAACTTTTTAAATTAGAATTTTTAAGACTTATTTATGTGCAGTTAAACAAGAGCTATAGTCTATATACGTTATAAATATAATAATAATAATAATAATAATAATAATAATAATAATAATAATAATAACAACAACATGCAATTATACAGCGCTTTCCAAAATCACAAAGCGCTTTACACAAACAAATGTAAACACAGCAGGCGTACATTGGTCAATAACACGCATCCCAACACCCAAAAACACTCACTCAGGGCGCCTAAGAAAAGGCCTTATATACTTTTTATGTTTATTCTTATTTGAGGTTATTTATTTATTTTATTTATTTATTTATTTATTTTGGAATGTTGATTTTTAAAAATTATTGTTTGTTTAAGTTTTATTTCGTTTCCTTTTTTTTTCTTTGTAGTTTTTCATCCCTTTTGTGGTTTGGGTCTGTTCTGCTCTTATGCATTATTTTCTCTTTGTCTTGTCTTCATTCCCCATTTTTGTTTTGTCTCAAAGGTGATGATACACTATTCTACTAGTCTTTCCATCACCTTCTTTCTGCAACTTTCCGTGTTAGTTAGACTTCGCAATTGTATTGCACATTTGATCACCACTTTTAGAGCCATGCAGATGATCTAAATGGAAGTCCCTATTGAACGTTTTGGCTTATAATGTTTGTGTGTGTGTAAATAGTTGCATGAAACCAAAAGTGTATTATGATCCTTACAGGGGCGGAATTTTATTGCTGATCTTTGATTTCATCTCACAGTGACGATAGCGGGTCATGAGGGCTGTTCGCTTGACACTGAGAGAGAGAGAGAGAGAGAGAGAGAGAGAGAGAGAGAGAGAGAGAGAGAAAGAGAGAGAGAGAGAGAGAGAGAGAGAGAGAGAGAGAGAGAGAGAGAGAGAGAGAGAGAGAGAGAGAGAGAGAGAGCCTGAGAGCTCAATTAACATAAGACTTATGAATAAGAAGCTACGGGTTCCAGTGGCAGCCGACAGGCTTTATAGCGCTTGCTTCCGTCACTTAAG
Organism: Oncomelania hupensis; assembly: GCA_036898135.1. Taxonomy (NCBI): domain Eukaryota; kingdom Metazoa; phylum Mollusca; class Gastropoda; order Littorinimorpha; family Pomatiopsidae; genus Oncomelania; species Oncomelania hupensis. Next base: position 73,696,714 of record CM072518.1, on the reverse strand, counting down.
ATGAAATCGAAGATAGCGTGGCAGTTCGACCACTGTAAGGGTCATTGTTTCAGGCAAATTCAGTGTATTTACTATTTTAAAAAAAGTTATAAGCAAATTTCAATACGGATTTACATTTCAACCCTCTGAAAGTGCTTTTTTAAATTTATAGAAACACATTCGCAGTGTGTGTACATTAGTAGAGTGTCCAATTTTATGCAGATGCTTTTTTGTATTTTTTGTGTTTTTTAAAAATCTCTTGCAAAATATACTTCCACTTGTTTACAGAACGGCTCATGTTTTATTACTTATTGCATGCTTCAATACCGTACATTGCAAACACATTTATTATCCTGTATAAACGTACTGCGTTTTGGAACACTGGATAATCTTGTAGGAAAGGAACCAACAACTCACTGTCTCCAATGAACATTCCCCGTCAAAGAGTACAGGACCACACTGCCTGGTACTTTGAAGGTAAGGTCCTCCTCTATAGAGTGGAGGATAGAATTTTACAAAGACTTGGTAATTCGTCCTTAACGCTAACGCAATAGGACGTTAAGCTTCGTTATTCTTCCTCCAGAAAGCTTTCCACCTTACCTTTACAATGTATAAGACACAGTGTGATACTGTCAACGTTGACTGGAGAAGTCTTCATTTGCAATACTGAGTTACTACAAGTAGTTTCTTTAATTCGTTATCCTCTTATACTTCCATATTAGACACCAAACCAATGTCCAAAGTCTCCAAGAAAACCTCAACAGACTGGAAGAGTGGGAGGCGAAGTGGAAGATGTCTTTCAAACGTAGACAAATGCCAAGCCTTTTCCGTCACGAACCGACGCCAACACAGAGTCCATGCATTATAATCCAGCAGAAACTAGCGAACGTCAAGAGCGTCAAGCACCTAGGAGTGGAACTAGCTGAAAACCTACACTGGGACAGGCACGTAGAAGCAATAGCAGCCAAACTAAAAGGTCTTGCGCGTTTGCCTGCAGGAACCTCAAAGAATGCCCCACACCCGTCCAGGTTCAATGCTACAAGGGACTAGTCCGACCAGTCCTAGACTACGCCTCAGTAGTATGGGACCCACACCAGCAACACCTAAAGACCACCCTTGAGGTTGTACAACGGAGGGTTGCGCGCAGGATCCGGAACAACTTCAGCCGTACAACATGCACCTCTGAGATGGTCGCACAACTCAAACTGGAGCTGCGCGCAGGATCCTGAACAATTTTAGCCGTACAGCAAGCATCTCTGAGATGGCCGCACAACTCAAACTGGAGCTGCTACTACACGGACGGACGGTCGACAGGGCATACATGATGTACAAGATTCTGCATGGCTTTGTTGACATAGTTCTTCCCTGTGGGTTATGTCAGCCTGCTACCCGCTTCACCAGAAGACACACCTCCCCCCCCCCACAAAAAAATGTTATAACTTCCGCACTGTAGAACGGACACCTACCTGCACGCTTTTCCCACTCAAAAACCAGAGTGCGGAACTCACTCAGTGATGAAGAAGTTAACGCACCCACCCTCCCAGCATTCAGAACTTCGGATCTGGAATGGCTGAGCGCACGCTGAGAGGTGTCCCCACACTAACTTTGTACAAAGTTTTAATCCTTTTACACACTTGCGCAACTGTTTTAAACCTTGATCGTGTCATGCGCACCCCAAAATTGTGGAGCTTTTCTTCACGTTGCCGGAAGGTCCACAGTACCCTGAAGAAGAAGAAGAAAAAAAGAAGAAGAAAAAGAAGAAGAAGTGTATACTTAGTCCAAATCAGCAGACTTGAAAATCTTAAATAGCAACATTTTTATTACTGTGTATAAGCTTACTTCAAAGTACAAAATAATATATCGAGGCTTTAAATGTTTTTTGTTGATTATATTCAAATAAGAATAGTATTAAGTTTAAATTGAATTCTCACATTTAGAACAGAAGCTTCCAATCAAATGTGTGTCACCTTTTGATTAGACGGTGCAAAAATCGTAAAGTTCGCAATTGCATATATAGTCTAAATTTTGTTTTAAAATGAAAGCGAAAACTTAGTTTATAATTAAATTTTGCACTTAAAAAAAATAGTTTTCAGCGTTTACAATGTAAAGAGGATGAGCTTAATTGACAGATTTTTGTCACTGACCTGTCTTGATCCGATTGTATTTTAATTATTTTGAAGGAACAGTAATAATAATAATAATAATAATAATAATAATAATAATAATAATAATAATAATAATAATAATACAGAATGCTCTATCTGCGCCTTTCCTCAAATCAATCAGGCTCAAAGCGCGGCGATCTATACCAACATACACGCTCACCTGTCTCATCCACCCTCACACATACACACACCAAATACACATCCATCACTCAAACAGGTGGTGTAAAGGCAGGAAAATCGCTATTAGAAGACGGAAAGATAATCGAATTTTTATTTTTTTTAATTTTTATATTGACTGCGTCCTGTACCATTATTGAAGGGAGGGAGGAAACCGGAGTGCCCGGAGAAAACCCTCGGTGACCTCAATAGTCTCGAACCCGCGACCTTCGGCATAGGAAACCGGCGACTTATCCACTGCGCCACGAGGCCACCCCAATAATACAATAATAATAATAATAATAATAATAATAATAATAATAATAATAATAATAATAATAATCATAATAATCATAATAATCAGAAGAAGAAGAAGGAGGAGGAAGAGGAAGAAAGCAAAAAACCCCAGAACAACAAGAACAACAAAAAGTAAGATGAAGAAGGACAACAACAATAATAATACTAATACTACTACTACTACTAATTATAATAATGATACTACTACTACTACTACTACTACTACTACTACTACTACTACTACTACTACTACTACTACTACTACTGCTACTACTACTACTACTAAACAACCAGGATGTTGTAGAGTAAGTTTTTCTTACATTGAAACTAAAGCGCAGCGATCTCGGACAATCGCTAATATAGAAGACTGAAAGAAAATCAAGATTTATTTTTAATATTCAGATTTTCCGCATTCAGTACTATTACTAAGGAAAAGGGCTAACAGGAGCACTTGAAGAAAATGGAAGTAAAACGTATCATTATCCATTTCCGACTGTCACATCTTTCACACACTAGTTTTCGACTTCACACCCTCCCCAAAAATATATATTGAATTTTTGCGAACCATTAGTTTCCTTTGAAGATCATATCACCATATATTGCGAATAAGGCTTATCGAACTATTTATTTTGAATTAAGCGTGCTATCGCGTTTATTGCCGCTGGAGTCAGTAGATTAAAATAAACGCTTGGTGAGGAATCCCTTGTTACTAAAATAATATTATTGGACGCTACACGCGCCTTTTGTCCTAAACCAGATTCAAAGAGCAGCGATCTGTAAAAACATATCCGCTCACTTGTACAAACACTGCTACATACACAACAAACATAGGTACATTACATTACATGATTATTGCTTTAGGTCTAGCGGACTCTTCCGAGACAGATAAGGACCGACAAACATAGGTGATATTTTGACAAAGCTAGATAGACAGAGAGATAAACACCTAAACAGATAGACAGATACATAAAAAATACAGGACGCTATCACGCGTTTTTTCTTCAGTCGATCTGAAAGATTACAAAAGGTGGATTAGAAATCAATATTTTTAATTTTGAAAAGTTTAGAGTGATTGCATTATAACGCTATTATTAAAGGGTGGGAGGAAACCGGAGTACCCGGAAAAAACCCTAGATGTCCTGAAAAAACTGTCTCGTACTTAAGTCATATACGTTCGTCCCAATTTTGGCATAGGAAAGCAGTTCACTGTCAGATCAGCTCAGCTACCAGACCACCTCACAAAGATAGGCATACAGAAATCTATATATCTATATATCTGTATATTGTAACAAGCAGACCCGTTTACCCCACACTATTTGAGCTTTTGCTTGTTTAGCAGTAGTAAAACTTAGAAGGTTACTGTAGTCTATATCAGACGATTAAGGTATAACTGTGTGGGTTCGGGCATTAAATAGAATAGACCCAACGTTTCCCGGCGTGTCGTAAGAGGCGACTAACAGGGGTGATGTTAGCACGGCATCACTGGGCGAAAGTCTTCTACACAGAAGTCACTGGCCAGGGCGGAGGAACCTCACGTTACTACAGGTTCAACGACCATGTGCTCAGGGCCAAGGCGAGCCACACTGTATTCGTGGATTTCGGCTGTGGCCAACAGCCTGGAGAGGATTGGGCACCTCCAGGTCTTTTTTGCCCAAGACACACTACATGATGACACAATCCACTAATTCCATACCGGATCGGTCGTCGCCCAGCACAAGGACCGCGCCTTCCGTTGGCCACCAGGACGGAGGTGTTAAGTATGCTACTGATGGACAATTTAGCAAGATCCGCACGAGAAACAACATCGTCATAGGAACCTGGAATGTCAGGACCCTAACCGCGGAAGGAAAATTAGAACTGGCCCACGAGTTGGACCACTATCGATGGAACGTTCTAGGCATCAGCGAACTGCGCTGGAAAGGCCTAGGTGAAACAACGACCGACAAAGGCCACAAGCTCTATTTCAGCGGTAGAGATGACAGGCACGAACACGGCGTTGGATTCTTGGTCCACAAGAACATTCTAGCCACTGTCATGGGTTGCCGCCCAGTCTCCAGTAGACTCATTACCATCCGCCTGAGAGCAGCCCCTTTCAACATCACCATCATCCAGGCTGTTACACTCATTCGATGTTGGTATTTTTCTATCAGTAGTTGATTCAGCCCCAATGCTTGAATTCTCCTGATAGGTGTAAACTCTGATTCGTTTATCCACGCAACCCGTTCAATCAGCATACAAGTCACAGAGTCGACGTATGAAATTTTCCACTTTTATTCAGCACACATCAACATCTGCATTCAATTCTCAACTCAACTCAACCCAACTCACTATCCCCCCACCCACACACAGAGCATCCATTTTATAGTTTTTCTCTCGATCGAGATAACGTCAGAATGTTCCCGATGACGCTTTTCCACCAATCAAACTAAAGTTCATCATTACTGACTTACGTCATACATCTTTCTATACATTCCAAGAACGTTCTCAAACTTTGACATTTATCGGGAAGTTTCTATCGACAGTAAACACGCAAATCTAGAGAATTCTCCAATAATATCGACTAACGAAAATTATCAACGTTATACAAAGCTTCTCCTAACAACAATGCAAACTCATTTCAAAGGTAAATACACCCTATTATTGAATACTTTGCAAAGCGAAACGATTAGATCTATCGTGCGCGTTTCAGACATACTATCCTTCGCGTTTCAACGTAACATAACCCCCCACTCAAGAAGAAATTTACCCAATTTCTTTCAACAACGTTGAAACGTAATGCACAAACAAAGTCCAGAATTAAAACTTATTTCAGTCTTCTTGGCTACTGTCAATGTTCTCAGTTTATATACACAAAGTCAATGGCTTTCATCTTCAAGTCTGTCTGAATATTGCCAATGTATTCAGTTCATTCACACAGTCAATGTTCTTTCATCTGCAAGGAAACGACGCCCTCGTCTGTTACGGTTTTCATCAGCCCAGGGTCAAAGACAGTGATCTCGTGGGTTTTCCTGGAGTCGGTGCCTCCTCCGTTGTCTCCTTCTTCCATCGAATGTCTGATAAAGTCGACGTTGTCAGCTCCCAGAATGCACTTGCTGGGTCTCACGGTCAAGTTGGCTTCTGTGAGACGGTGAAGCAGCTCCCTCAAGATCTGCAGATGCTCTTCCCAGGTGCGAGTGTGGACCAGCAGGTCGTCCCAGTAGCACACGACGTTGCCCATCCCTTTGAGCATCTTCCTCATTCCTCTCTTCAGGGTAGCACCGCTGTTGACCATGCCAAAAGGCATCCTCAGGCATTCGTACGTCCCATCAGGAATTATAAAAGCAGTCTTTGTTATATCCTGTTGACGCACGGGGACTTGCCAATAACCCTTGCTGAGGTCAATCTTTGAGAAGATTTTACTCCCCGATAGTTGGCGGAAGAGGTCTGCTGCGGTAGGCATCGCCTCGGGGTCGAAGACGGTGATCTTCTTAACCTTCCTGTAGTCGATGCATACTCTGTTGCTCCCGTCCTTCTTCTTCACGACCACGACAGGGGACGCATAGGGGGAACTAGACTCCATGATGATGCCCATCTTCTGCATCTCATCGATGTCTTTCTTCAAGGATTTGCGGGCCTTGAAAGGGATCGGGAAGGGTCTGGATCGAACGGGAATATTTGAAGTGAGGTGGACTTCATGTTCGACCAAAGTCGTAGAGCCTGGGACATCGCTGAAGCTATGGGGAAACTCGCCCATAAGGTCCTTGAGCTCAATCTTTTGACCTTCCGTCAAGCCTGGTCCTAGCTTAACATCATTGATGCCTTCTTTGCTATGGAAGTCTCCCAGTTCCAACAGTTCCTCGCTGTCAAAACTGTCGTCGATCACAGCTGCTGTGGCTGCGTGCACAGTCTCTGGTAGCCTTTCCACGTACAGTTTAAGGAGGTTGGCGTGGTATATCTTGGAATGCTGGCCGACCTTCACCTTGTAGTCGTTGATCCCCACCACGGTCTCCACTTCGTACGGGACTTTCCACTGCATCAGCAACTTATTGTGATCAGTAGGTAGCAGCACCAGCACTTCGTTGCCAGGTTTAAACTTCCTGTTCACAGCCCTACGATCATAGTAGTGCTTTCCACAGTCCTGGGACTTCTTCAGGTTTTCTCTGGCTATCTCGAGAGTCTGCTTCAGCTTCTCCCGTAGCTCAAACACGTACTGGTAGCTATTCTTCACCTCTGGGGTCTCTACTTCTTTCGTCCACAGTTCTTTTAGGATGTGCATCCGCCCTCGGATGGTTCTTCCGTACAACAGCTCGAACGGAGAAAAGCCGGTGGACTCCTGCAGTACTTCTCTGTAGGCGAAAAGTAATGCGTTGATGTAGCGATGCCATTGTCTGGGCTGCTCGCTGCATAGTTTCTTCAGGGTGGACTTCAGCGTAGCATTGAACCTTTCGACAAGCCCATTGCACATCGGATGGTAAGGTGTCGTAGTCAAATGCCGGATACTCAGCAGTCTGTTGACCTCCTTCATACAGTCAGAGACAAAATGTGTCCCGTGGTCTGTCAGGATCTCTTCAGGCACTCCGAGTCTGCTGAACATGTCCACCAGCGCCTCTGCAACAGTCTCAGTGTCAATCTTCTTCAGAGGCACTGCTTCTGGGTACCGAGTCGCATAGTCCACTAAAGTCAGTACCCACCGGTGACCTTCTTCACTCGGAGGTTTTATTTCGCCGATTAAATCTAAGGCCACCCTCTTGAAAGGTCGGTCGATCAAAGGCATCCTCTGCATAGGCACTTTCGGGACCCTTCCTCGAGGTATGGTCTTCTGGCAAATGTCGCATGATCGGCAGAAACGGCTGACGTCCGCATGAAGTCCTGGCCAGTAGAATACCGCCTGTCTTGTCTTGTCTTTCCTTGAGCGCCCACAATCATAATGTTGATCTCGTGGCACTTAATGGGTGTACGCACATGCGCGAGGCCGAATAGCAAGAAGATGAAGTTAATTAATACCATACTGTTTGTATCGCCATCACTGGGATAGGGGGGGGAGAGATGTAGGAAGAGTGAGGCTCTGACCTGAATAACTCGTATGGAGTAGACAGTACAGGGGGTGTAAGTGGTAGTGGGACGAAGTAGGATGTTGGAGATTGAGGTGGTGGTGGGGGAGGGGGGGGGGCTAGTGGTCTGGAGTACTAGTGTGGCCTGGAAGAGGCCCTGGACACGAATGTATCCAACGTGTCCCCTGGATTCTATCTGACGTCTTCTTGATGCCCAGGTGACCTCCCATGATTGAGTCATGCGCTACTTACATCACTTGGCGCCTTAGGAGTAACGGTACCAAGACTTGACGTAGTGGTTTCCCGTCGTTGACCCTCGGGTGCTGGAAGATTCTGTACAGGATCTTGGCCTTCACCTCGAAATAGACCGTGCCATTGCCCTTGGTCACGTGGTCTTGCCGGTTCCTGTACTTGTTTAAAGTGCTATCAGCTTCCTGGAGCTGGATCAGTTTATCTCTGTCCACGATGGCAGCTTTGGAGCTGTCGGCGACCTTCAGTGGCGTAGACGTCTTGTCTCTCTTGGCCTGGGCCCTGGTAGTAACAGCACCGACGATCTCTGGTCGGCAGGGCTGAGCCGGAGTAGCCACATTGTCCCGTAGCAGCTCTGAAAGGTCTCCATCGGGAAATGGCAATGGATCCTCCTCCACAACTTCGACACGTTGGGTTGAGGCAGGACTCCATTCTGAATCGGGGTCGTCGGGTCGTCTCGCGCCGTCGATGTTCCCGATCATCAAATCGTATAGCGGCTTCTTCAGGCAAACCGCTTCTACTTCGCCTATGTAGAAAGGGGTGCTGACATGAATCTTCGCAACTGGCGCTCTCACACATTTGCTGTCGGCCATGAGTGTCCATTTTGAATCACCAGTGAACTGTTCTTTAGCGATTAGGTCTTCTCTGACGATGACCCCACTGCAGCCAGAGTCTCTTAAGACAGTCACTTCATGATTTCCAACGCGTCCCTTGGAAACAGGCATGTTCTGGACGGTCACAGCTGCGCTGGCGACGACGGGGATGGATTTCCCGTTGGCAAGGAGAAGTTGGCCATCAGTCATGCACTCTTGCACGTCCGCAGGAGTAGCTGTGCGCTCGGTCTCACTCGGAAGAATGACGCTCCCGCCGCACACTTGATGGTCAGATCTACTATTTTGCCGTTGATTGGAGAACCGCCTCTGCCGGTTGCCCGCCGCTGAATTGTCCGTACTGCTCCGCTGTCCGCTACTTTTGTTTTGAGGACAGTTAGCCGCTCTGTGGTCTGTAGCGTTGCAGATAAAACAGCCTCTTGAATGCCCTTCCCTGGAAGGTGGCGTGGAGTCCGTGTGTCTCTGGCTCGTCTGGCTCCCCTGGATCTGGTTCCCATGGTTTCCAATCTTCTGAAAATGTTTCGTCGCCTGGGGTGGCCCCAGCGTCTTCCCGTGAGCGAGGAGATATCTTTCAGCAGCCTCGGTCACATCATTAAGCGTTTGCAGCTTCTGTAATTCTAAGTGGGTCGCCAGGTCCTTGTGACAGGCATTGAGAAATTGTTCCTTCACGATCAGGTCATGGAGACTGTCGTAAGACTTCCTTTCGCCTGATAATTCCACCCACTTGTGTAGATATGATGACAGGCGCTCCACAAACTGCTTTGGCGTCTCGTCTGACTTAGGCCGGCATTCACGGAAGCGTTTACGGTAGCCCTTCTCTGTGAAGTTGTAGCACACACCGACTCAACCAAAGCTTTTAGGTTTTGAAGCTAGTTCAGCCAGGCTAGCTATAAATAGCTTTGCCAGTGCTCTCCTTTCCTTTCCTTTCACTGAAAGGGAGGGTGTAGGCAAGCTATAAATAGCCCGCAGCCAGCAAAATGTGGGATAACCTAAGAGTGCTGCTCACATAGACATTGAGCTACTGTGAGCACTGCAATAGGGCCTCTTTCAAGACGTCGTAGTCTTTGGCGTCAGTGTTCGACAATCTGGTGTAGACGTCGAGTGCTTGCCCCGTCAGAAGTGCACTTAGTCGAATCGCCCAGTCTTGAGGTTGCCAGTTAGAGCTTTCGGCAAACCTTTCAAATCTCGCCAGATAGCTGTCAATCTGGTCCTTCCCGTCGACAAACGCTGGCAATTTTGGAGCTTTGTTGCCACTGATAACTTGTGGCGCGTTCTGCTGTTGCTGGATGCGCGCCAACTCTAGCTGGTACTGACGCTCGCCTTCAAGACGCTTCAGCTCGAACTCTCTTTCTTCTCGGCGTCGCTGCTCCTCTATTTCTCTTTCTTCACGACGTCGTTGCTCTTCTTTTTCTTGCCGCTGCTGTTCAATTTCTAGACGCTTCTGTTCTAGTTCTATTTCTTTTTCTAGACGCTTCTCTTCCAATTCTCTTTCTTCGCGGCGACGCTGCTCTTCTAATTCTCGTTCTTGTATTCTCTCCTGGGATTTGACGTACTCCGTCAGCTGTTTGCCTTTTAGATTCAGTTCAATCCCTCTCTGCCAGAAGTCAGTCATCTTGATGCTTTTCTGGAAAGTTCTTTTCTGGAAAAGTTCTTTTTCTGGAAAGTTCTTGACTGTGCTGTACATTTCTAGACTGTTCTAGAACAGCACGCTTTCTGCAGTAGCGCTGATGCTTGTCGTATGCGACGCTGCACCACGCCGGTGTTGATGTATACGCTCCTGTGCTGAAGTAGACGCGACGTCCGCTCGCCGCTCTCTGTAACACTGGCGATGTAGCTCCGAGACTGTCCCTCGACGTAGTCTTGCGGCAGCCACGTATTCCCGGTCTGTTGTTCGCTCACGAAGCAACTCTTCAGCGACTACACGCCTTTGCAGTCAACCCGAATCTATCGGTGATGTAGTCCGAGTATGTTGACCCCTCCCGACGCAACGTGTTGGCGGCTACCCTCGATGACTGCCTCTCGTAACGTTGACTCCCTTGTTGTAGCAGTTGAACCCTTGGCTATGACGTGGATCGACGACTTGGCCCCCAAAATGTTACACTCATTCGATGTTGGTGTTTTTCTATCAGTAGTTGATTCAGCCCCAATGCTTGAATTCTCCTGATAGGTGTAAACTCTGATTCGTTTATCCACGCAACGCGTTCAATCAGCAGCATACAAGTCACAGAGTCGACGTATGAAATGTTCCACTTTTATTCAGCACACATCAACATCTGCATACAATTCTCAACTCAACTCAACCTAACTTACTATTCCCCCACCCACACACAGGGCATCCATTTTATAGTTTTTCTCTCGATCAAAATAACATCAGAATGTTCCCGATGACGCTTTTCCACCAATCAAACTAAAGTTCGTCATTACTGACTTACGTCATACATCTTTCTATATATTCCAAGAACGTTCTCAAACTTCGACATTTATCGGGAAGTTTCTATCGACAGTAAACACGCAAATCTAGAGAATTCTCCAATAATATCGACTAACGAAAATTATCAACGTTATACAAAGCTTCTCCTAACAACAATGCAAACTCATTTCAAAGGTAAATACACTCTGTTATTGAATACTTTGCAAAGCGAAACTATTAGATCTATCGTGCGCGTTTCAGACATACTATCCTTCGCGTTTCAACATAACACAGGCCTATGCCCCAACATCAGACTATGACGACAGCAAAGTGGAGGATTTTTATGAAAATCTACAGGCGGTCCTTGACCAAGTGCCGAAGAAGGACATAGTCATAGTGCAAGGCGACTGGAATGCCAAGGTTGGCCAAGATGCGCACCACAACTGGGGAGACACATGTGGACCCCACTGCAACAACGAGACAAATGACAGGGGTCTGAGACTCATGGAGTTTGCCAGATACAACAATCTGGTACTGGCAAACACGCTTGGTCTCCACAAAAACTCCAGACGATGGACATGGCACAGTCCTGGCGGGGAGCATCACAACCAAATAGACTACATCGTGGTCAAGAAACGCTTCAGATCAAGCATCAACATTGGCAGGACACGCACTTTTCCAGGAGCAGACATCGGAAGTGACCACGATCTCGTGATGATGTCTTTCCGGCTCCACTTGAAGAGAGTAAATACAGCAAAGTGCACTAGACTGAAGTTCGACCTGGACAAACTGCAAGACCCGGAGGTGGCAGAACTATTTCAGGCCACAATTGGAGGGAAATTTGCACCACTGCTCATTTTGGGGGCTGGTGAAGTAGATGTCAACACCATGACCACCACCTTCAACTCAGCTGTGACAGATACCGCCACTGAGATCCTTGGCAAGCACCGACCAAAGAAGAAGCCGTGGATCACACCTGAACTTTTGGATCTGTGTGATAAACGAAGAGAGATGAAAAAGAAAAAGAACACCTCACAGGGAGCTGATGTCTACCGAAAAATCAACGATGACATCCGAAAAGGCATGCGCACAGCAAAGGAAAACTGAATAGAAGATGAAATAGAGAACAGTCTGAACAAGAACAACAGCAAGAAGGCCTACCAGACTGTGAAGCGGCTGACAAGTGTCAAACAGCCCAAAGTCTTCACGATCCAAAGCAAGTCTGGCATATGCCTTGCAGAAGAACAAGAAGTCTTGGACAGATGGACAGAGTACTGCTCTGACATTTACAACCATACACCAAATGGAGACCCATCAGTTCTAGCATGTCCCGAGAACAGAGAAGAAGAAGAAATCCTCCCAATTCTCCGGGAAGAAGTTGAGGCAGCAGTGCAAGCGCTAAAGAAAGGGATGTCAGCGGGAGTGGACATCATACCCGCGGAACTGCTACAAGCAGGAGGAGAAGCGATGATTGATGCCCTCACCATTATCTGTAACAAGATCTGGCAGAGTGGGGAGTGGCCTATACCATGGACCAAGTCGCTTGTCATCACTCTTCCCAAAAAAGGTAACCTTCAGGAGTGTGAAAATTACCGGACCATCAGCCTCATCAGCCATCCCAGCAAGGTCCTCCTGAAAATAATACTCAACAGGTTGAAACCCCAAGCTGAACTAATCATAGCTGAAGAACAAGCAGGATTCAGGGCAGGGCGAAGTACCACTGAGCAGATGTTTAACCTCAGAATAATCTGTGAGAAATACCTACAGCACCAACAACATCTATATCATGTGTTCATAGACTTCAAGAAGGCGTTTGACCGAGTCTGGCATGCAGCTCTATGGGCAACAATGAAAGTGTACAACATCAGCCTTAAAATTATTGAAGTCATCAAAAGCCTGTATGACAAGGCTACCAGTGCAGTCCTCCACAACAGCGCCATCGGGAACTGGTTCAGAACAACAATCGGTGTGCGTCAAGGATGCCTACTCTCTCCAACACTCTTCAACATCTTCCTAGAGCGCATCATGTCAGATGCTCTTGCAGACCATGAAGGCACAGTCAGCATAGGGGTTAGAGCAATCTCCAATCTTCGTTTTGCAGATGACATCGATGGATTGGCTGGAGAGGAACAAGAACTTGAACAACTGGTACAGAGGCTTGACACCACCTCCAGAGCCTATGGAATGGAAATAAGTGCAGAGAAGACCAAAATGATGACCAACAACACCAATGGCATCAATACGGACATCAAAGGCCAAGGCCAATCCCTCAACACAGTGCATAGCTTCAAATATTTAGGAGCCATTGTATCAGACAATGGGTCCCGACAGGAAGTCCTCTCCAGGATCGCACAAACAACTGCTGCCCTGACAAGGTTGAAGCCTATTTGGAAAGACAGGACCATCAGTCTACATTCCAAAGTAAGACTGCTGCGCTCCCTTGTCATCTCCATCTTCCTATATGCTTGCGAAGCATGGACCCTCACAGCAGATCTCCAACGAAGGATACAAAGCATGGAGATGAGGTGCTACAGAAGACTTCTGGGCATTTCCTATACCCAGCACATCACCAACGACGAAGTCCGACAGATCATCACACAAGCCATTGGACAACACGATGACCTGCTAACAGTGGTGAAGAAACAGAAACTCCGATGGTATGGCCACGTCACCAGATCATCAGGCCTTGCAAAGACTATTCTGCAAGGCACAGTGCAAGGAGGTAGAAGAAGAGGGAGACCGAAAAAGAGGTGGGAGGACAACATTCGAGAATGGACTGGTTTGACACTGAGCGAAGCCATCAGGGCTGCTGAGGACAGAAAAAGATGGAGTATGCTGGTTAAACGATCATCTGTGGTGCCCCTACGACCTTCGGGTTACGGGAAAGGATAGGATAGGAAGGTATAACTGATGTGTACACACGCACTGCGAGCTGACGCGAGCCGTTTAGTCACATCATCGCAGCCTACGATCGTGTTTCGAACTTTATAGCCACTTATATTGTTTCATCCAATCGGGACACAGGTAGAGTGCTTAGGACCAGTTCTGGCTGATTCAGTCAAAGCCAAGTATAGGGTCAGTTGTGTGGAAAGGTCTGAGCAGTACACAGCTACATTCGAGCAGAGAAATATCTCCACTGATAGAACAGGGAAGCAGTGCTTGTTGAATATTTGAATTCAATCAAGTAGCCACGGGCCGACATTGTCGAACAGGTAAATGAACATACTTCTGTTTCTAACTGTTACACTCTTTCGATGTTAGTGTTTTTCTATCAGTAGTTGATTCAGCCCCAATGCTTGAATTCTCTTGATAGGTGTAAACTCGGAATCGTTTATCTACGCAACCCGTTCAATCAGCATACAAGTCACAGAGTCGACGTATGAAGTTTTCCACTTTTATTCAGCACACATCAGCAACTGCATACATTCGCCTTTTCACTCTCAACTTTTTACTTTCCAACTCACTATCAACACTATCAACACACAGAGCATCCATTTTATAGATTTTCTCTCGATCGAGATAACGTCAGAATGTTCCCGATGACGCTTTACCACCAATCAAATTAAAGTTCGTCATCACTGACTTACGTCATACGTCTTTTTTCACATTCCAAGAACGTTCTCAAACTTCGACATTTATCGGGAAGTTTCTATCGACAGTAAACACGCAAATCTAGAGAATTCTCCAATAATATCGAATAACGAAAATTATGAACGTTATACAAAGCTTCTTCTAACAACCATGCAAACTCAAATCAAAGGTAAATACACTCTATTATTGAATACTTTGCAAAACAAAACGATTAGATCTATCGTGCGTGCTTCAGACATACTATCCTTCTCGTTTCAACGTAACAATAACGTTAGATAGTTAGTTATTTATTGCTTACAGGGTCCAGCGGACTGCAAGGAGACGAATCAGGACCACAAAATCAAGACCACAACTTCGCTGAAAGAGGACTCACCCCTCATCCGCATAAAAGATCTGTCGAAACAAACCTGGTGGTAACACTGAAGGCACTCCACCAGCCGGTCACTTTACAATAAAGACATCCCACGCAGGGGACGCTGAGGCTATACTCTAATTTATAGAACACCCGCTTACAAAAACAAAATAGAATATAAACATCGTTATAAAATATCAAAAAGCACATACATATAAAATGCTTACGTTGCCAATAATAACATCATAGGAATCCCCAGTGACCATTTATAAGAAAGCGTCCAATCAAGCTGATTCATCAGACCTCACAAACAAATCAGGAGTTTTGTGCCGGAAGAGTTTTCAAGAAAAAAGGTAGTTGACTGGTCTAGCAAAGAAGATAGTATAGTAGATAGATAGAAAAGAGTAGGAATGAGAAAGAACACCGGAGAAAGACAGCGACAGTGGGAATTTAAAGCACTAAATTTCCAGAAAGCGGGGATACTATTTATACTGACACCCCCCCCCCCACTCTCTGGAACCCCCACGGGGGCGTATCGTTAGATAGATGAGATGAGATAATACAAACACAAAAACACACGCAATTAACTCCGAGAGTCCCAACCCAATTCGTCGGAGCTGTCACACCATTTCTTGACCTAACAAAATTGCAATTCAGCGAAACTTCGCGAAATATTAATCTGAATAGAAAATCCTATCTAAGTAATACTGTTATAACTGGTAGAATGAATTTTACAAGGAAAATATGAAGAGGTCTGTGTTAGCACAGAGGTATAATAATATAACTGAACGTGATTCAAAACGCTACACTCTTTTGGGATTAACAAAACAGTGGAGCCAAATTAAGTTTCGATTGTTTAAACTAATAATGTGTATGCTGATAACACTGTAACTATTAGTACCAATGTCCACATTTGAATAGATGCTAATTAAATCGATGTCCACCTTTTGATTAGACGCTAACTAAAATCTTTAAAAAAAAAAATAAAATAAAAGTAATAACAAATCTACATTTGAATTCGCATCAAATAGACAGAAAAGTTTAAACTAATATTATTCAGGTTTTATCACAACTTTTTTTTATCCCGCACAAAACAATGTCATCCAATGTCATTTAATCAATTGAATGTTATAAGCGAATGCCATGTAAACTTACTGCCAATGCTCGCACACATGCATAACTATATGTATCGCAATTTCACTAATCTGCATGTTACGCAAATTAATTGTTTAAAATAAAAATGCTTATCACAGTAATATTGCTAGCCACTGGAATTATTTATTAATGAAAAGTATAGGTTTCCAGTTATAGAGATTAAATTATAGGACACGATATTGTAAGTTAATGCATGTTTAAAGGAATCAAGCCGCAATTACCTAATGGAGTTTCAAATTGTTATGCCATTACTTAAAGTGATAAAAGGAACCACGTTGATTACAAGTGCAGGTCTTCCTCCTCATTTGCATTATCTATTCCTCTCTTCATCTTCTCTGCGATACTCTTCCAGTTTTGCTCCTCTCCCTTTTCCGATAGCATTCCTTTCTGTTCACGCGTCGATGTTTTCTAGGCGTACTATATCTCCCTATCTCTTCAATATTTGAAATTGACCGTGCCATAGCATCAGAGCAGGGTCACTGATTGATTGCAACAGATGACTCGACGCGATAGAGAACACAAAATTACATAAAAAATTAACTTTAACAAAAACTTGATAGATAACAGATTTTTTCTATTACTCTTTTCCTCTGAATTGGATTAGTTTTTTTTTGTTTTTTTTTTTTTTTAAAAATATAAACAAAATACCGGTACCAATCTAAGATACATCCTAGCAGGTAAGGCTAAAGCCACAGACGCTTGTATCTGGACACGCGAGCGCCTATGGACACGCGAGCGCCTATGTCTATGAAGCGTCATAGGCATAGGCGCTCGCCTGTCGAAATATAAGCGCATGTGGGCTAAGCATAGGCGCATTAAATATGAAGGGATTGCCGATAGCGTATGCGGTAGCCAAAAGAATTAGCGGGTCCTCGACAGCTTAGAGGTTGCAGTAGTATGTATCATAGTAATACCTCCCTTAAGCTATCGATTTTAGCTAACCCTATGCTATCTAAGTGGGCTAAAATTATGCCTGTGGGTTCGGGCACTGAATAGAATAAACCCAACGTTTCCCGGCGTGTCGTAAGAGGTGACTAACAGGGGAGATGTCAGCACGGCATCACTGGGCGAAAGTCTCCTACACAGAAGTCACCGGCCAGGTAGGAGGAACCTCACGTTACTACAGGTTCACCGACCAAGTGCTCGGGGCCAAGGCGAGCCACACTGTACTCGTGGATTTCGGCTATGGCCAACAGCCTAGAGAGGATTGGGCTCTGCCAGGTCTTTCTTGCCCAAGACACGCCGTATGATGAAAAGAACCACTCATTCCATACCGGATCGGTCGTCGCCCGGGTCACCAAGGACCGAGCCTTCCGTTGGCCACCAGGACGGAGGTGATAATGACAACTTAGCAGGAACCGCACGAGAGACAACATGGTCATAGGAACCTGGAATGTCAGGACCCTAACTGAGGAGGGAAGATTAGAAGAACTGGCCCACGAGCTGGACCACTATCGGTGAAACATATTAGGTATCAGCGAACTACGCTGGAAGATAAGATAAGAAGAATATTTATTAACCAAGTAAAAACGTTACAAGGATTTTGGTGTTGCATGGCGACAATGAAATACATCCTTTTTTGCACAGTCACACATGCATTCATCGTGTTATACACTTCATTGGCATACAACATATATATGTACTAAAGGATAGGTAAACACAGTGTAAAACATACATCACTCATCAGTCATATAAAGTTATGGAGTCAAACACACCCTGCAAGTAAAACAAAATACAGCATTAAAACAATTTAACAGCATTAAATAAAATGAGAATTATTAAGAATGTTAGGCTTCACATCCAGATCTACACACACCACAACACAACACAACACACACACCCACGCACACACACACACACACACACACAGCATAGCATACTCCTATTTCACAAAGGTACAAATCAAGCAATGGTAATGAGTTTTCAGTTTATACAGATCATTCCATGTTTGGTGATGTACTGAGGACAGCGTCTGGGAAGAAAATGTTTCTGAATCGAGAAGTTCTGGCTCTTAAAGCACGGAACCGACGGCCAGAGGTCAGAAGCTAGAAGAGACTGTTGGCTGGGTGTGATGGATCGCAGACTGTCTTTACCGTTTTCCGTTTCATTCGCGTTGTGAAAATGGAGGCGACAGATGGAAAGTCGCAGCCAGCTATTTTGGAGGCAGTCTTAACAATGTGCTCGAGCTGTTTCTTTTCTATCGCGGTTGTGCTGCCGTACCAGACAGTGATAGAGAAGCACAAAATGCTCTCTATCACCGCGCGATAGAACTGTGCCATAATTTTACTAGACATACCGAACTTTCGCAGCTGTCTCAGAAAGTGGAGACGCTGTTGGCACGTTTTTACAACAGACGTGGTGTTATTATTCCAACTCAGGTCGCTCGAGATGACGGAACCGAGAAATTTGAACAAGTCGACCTGCTCAACGGTTTCCCCATTGATGACAAGGGGCAATACCGGGACCTTTATTCGGCGAAAGTCGATCACGATCTCTTTTGTCTTCCAGACGTTTAGTTCCAGGTCGTTGTCCGAGCACCAGCCAACCATTCTCCGAACCTCTTCCCGATACGCAGTCTCGTCCGTATCAGAGATCAGATCTTCGAGGGTAGTGTCATCGGAAAATTTCAACATTTTCACAAACAAGGTTGCAGATACACATTCATTTGTGAACAGAGTGAAGAGTAGTGGAGAGAGAACGCATCCTTGTGGAGCGCCAGTGTTCAGTGTTACAGAGGCAGAGAATGAGTTGTTGAGTCTGACGACCTGAGGACGGTCTAGAAGAAAGTCAAGAATTCAGTGACAGATAGAGGGGTAAACATTGAGTTGGGAGAGTTTGTCAAAAAGCTTGTGAGGGATGATCGTGTTGAAAGCACTGGAGTAGTCAATAAACAAAACTCTGGCATAGGTACGTGGGGTCTCCAAATGCTGCAGGATGAAGTGCAGGCCAAGAGCGACTGCATCATCAACTGACGTGTTCGCTTGGTAGGCAAACTGGAGTGGGTCAAGCAAGTGACCCGTGGAGGCCTTCAGGTAGCGAAGAACAAGCTGCTTCAAAACCTTCATGACAACAGACGTTAGCGCCACGGGGCGGTAGTCGTTCAGCTGGGTGACCTTGGATTTCTTAGGAACAGGGACGATCACGGACGACTTGAAGCACCGCGGCACCGACATCTGCTGTAGGGAGCTGTTGAAGATGTCGGTGAAGACAGGAGCGAGATGGTCAGCACAGGACTTCAAGGCAGCCGTAGACACGTGGTCGGGACCAGAAGCTTTCCTGGGATTCTGCCTCTGGTAGAGACGCTTCACCTCCACCTCCTGAACGCTGAAGGGCGGCGTCACAGCCGCCGTGTCTTCAGGAAGCAGAGGACGGTAGCCAGGAGAGGGGTTCTTCTGGTCAAACCTGCTGTAAAACAGGTTTAACCTATCCGGGAGCTCCGGGTCTGGGTCGTCGTGGGTTGATGCCCTCTGCTTATAGCCAGTGACCCGCTGCAGGCCCCGCCACACCTCTCGTGTGTTGTTGGAGGAGAACTGGTCCTCGATCTTCTTCCTGTAGGTCGCCTTCGCTCTGCTGATCTCGCGACGTAGCGCAGCCTGGCTTTCCTATACTGCTCCCGGTCGCCGCTCTTGAAGACCTTGACTGAGCGGCTGAACCACGGCTTGCTGTTGCCAAAGATCCGGACGGTCTTGGTAGGAACACAGGCCTCCTCACAGAAGCCTATGTACGACGTCACTGCATCTGCGTACTCGTCCAGGCTACTGCTGGTCTCTCTGAAAACACTCCAGTCCGTCACCTCTAGACACCCTTGCAGCGCCTCCGTCGACTCCCTGGTCCACATCCTGACCCTCTTGGTGACAGGCTTCACAGCCTTCAGTCTCTGGCGATAGGTCGGAGTGAGCAGAACCATAGCATGGTCTGACTCCCCCAAGGGAGCCCTTGTAGTAGCGCGATAGGCAGACTTCAGCGTAGTGTAGCAGTGATCAAGAGTGTTCTCTCCTCTAGTGGGGCAGTGCACATGCTGATAGTACCGAGGCAAAGTCTTATGCAGGTTCGTTTGGTTGAAGTCGCCGAGTATGATGATAGAACTATCAGGAAAGGCAGACTCGGCAGCAACCACATGCCTAGTCAGTTCACTGATTGCAGCAGTAGCGTTGGCGCCGGATGGTATATACACAGCGATGAGAATGCAGGAGGAAAATTCACGAGGGGAGTAGAATGGTCTGCAGTTGATAGTCAGATGTTCGAGGAAGGGAGAGCACGACTGAGAAAATACTTGTGTGTCCGTGCACCAGCGGTTGTTTACCATGAAACAAACACCACCACCATCCTCCTTCTCTGACTGCACAGGCACACGGTCCGCTCTGCATATCGTAAAACCAGGGGGAATAACCACTGCGTCAGGCTTGTCTTGTTTCAGCCATGTCTCAGTCAAACACACAACAGAAGAGTCCCTAAATTCCCGATTAAAAGTAAGCAGATTAAAAAGTTCATCAGTCTTGTTGTTGAGGGGTCGTACGTTGGCAAGAACGACCGCGGGGAGAGAAGGGCGGTGGGCGCGTCGACGAAAGCGAACCAAGACACCACCGCGGCTACCCCGTTTTCGTGTCGTGCGCATGTGCTTTGCTTCGCCGGTACGCCATTTTGAACTGTTCGACTCGGAGGCAACAAAATCCTCCGATGTGTAGAGAAAATGTGGCATGTACTCACAGTTGGATGTAGCAAGAATGTTTAGTAGGTCCTTACGGCTATATACAACAACACTTTCAGTCCCTACACACAACACAGCCCACACAAACACAGCAACAATCAGCTGTCGCCACACCGTGTCGCCATATGCCGGCGCCTGAAACAATGATCGACAAGGCCACAAGCTTTGTTTCAGCGGGAGAGATGAAAAACACTAACACGGCGTTGGATTCTTGGTCCACAAAGACATTCTAGCCCCTGTCATGGGTTGCCGCCCAGTCTCCGGTAGACTCATTATCATCCGTCAAGAATGCTAACTCTCTTCAACACTCTTCAGCATCTTCCTGGAGTGCATCATACCATGTCATATATATATATATATATATATATATATATATATATATATATATATATATATATATATATATATATATATATATATATATATATATACCATGCCATATGTGTCTTCTTCTTCCTGTTATTAAATTTATACATAAACGATCTTAACTGCAATAATTCACTTTTAATAAAGAAACGCTTCTCGTCGTCATGTATATATAAAAGAACGAAAAATTATGAAAACCCAAGTTAAAACATGCGTGATAAAACTAAAAATTATACAGCAACAAGATTAGACATTTTATTAAAAAAACCAACAACTGTAGAGTTAAGCGTTTGCATGGGTGACGATTGGAGGTTAATTTTTGTATAAGACATTTTGTTAAAAAAAATTTCTGTAGAGTTTAGTGTTAGTATGAGGTGACTTCAGGTGAATATTTTTAATATGAAGTGGTAAAAAAGGGACAAGATACGAAAGATAAGAATACGATATATTTTTTTGTTTGTTGTTGTTGAGTTTCTTGCATTGTATTTGAATGTGGTGTTGGTTGGTTTGTTCCTTTGTTGAGCACTTTGACGTTTTCTTTGTGCATGTTACGAAATGTTTCAGGTTATATCAAAGCGACATGCCTTCCGAGCACCACCCAAAACGGGATATCAGTAGATATTATACCAGGTAATACGTTTTACAAAACTATTATAGAACAAAAAACTAACAAAATGAAATAGTAATAGTCTATAGCGTATATAATACCACTAGATTCACAACAGGCGCTCGTATCTGGCTGAGACAGAAGCAAAGCAATTCGTCTCTCTCTCTCTTTTTATAGTATAGACTACTAGTAATTAGCATAATTACAGAGAGCGACGCTCCACGTTTCGATTTTTCTCACATTGAGATACGAGCGCCTGTGAGATTCCCGCATGTATGCTTGTGTTGGTGATTACAGGCGCCTGAAACGTCTGCGCAAGATAGGAAATTAATCTATAGTACAGCAGAAATCGTAGTTTTATGCAGCAGCACTTCTAGTTTCAAGCGCCTGTGATGATTATGTTGAGATATTTAGTTTTAGTTTTGCAAATGGAAGTTTGTCTTTTTGCAAATGTATGTATCATAGTTCATAGTTTTTACTTGGAAAAAAAACAACAGAGACAGATTTTAAGAACTCGAACATTTGTAGCTCTTAACACAGGTGTTTGTTGTTTTTATCTCTTCACAATATTTGTTTAGCATTAGTATAGTGTACATAACTTATGAATGGAATTTGGTTTGGTGCATGCACAAATGTAATATACCATGTAGCCTTTTGATACGTCAATTTTAATAGTTAAAGTTACTTTTGATATTCCAAACAATATTTTTTTGTTGGCTTAACTAGTTAATATATTAATATAGTTTTAAGTCATATATGTGATGTTGCATCATGTTTTCCAAATATTTGTTTTAAATGAAACTTTACTATAAACATAACCCTTTTAAACCACCTAATTTCGCAATTACCAGAAATTATTTGTATGCACTTTTTTTTTACTTGCAATGTGTATCTTTAATGTATTTTATATCTTTTTACCTTTAATATATTTTAATACTTTTTTCCCGCAAACTAATAATTTGCAATGTACATTTTTGTGGGCGTTGTTTTTACTACTAGCGCTATTGACATAACTACATTTTTGGCATTTTATATTTAATATTGCATTTTTGAAATTATTATTGTCCTTTTGACATCTGTCTAAACAAATGTTACAGTTTTAACATTGACGGTTGACGCGAACGACAATGTGACGCAGTGGCTGAGGACTGGTTAACATGTTTTCTTTTCTGAACATTCTAGGCCATGCCAACCAGCGTAGCTCAGACTCGCCGGGTACTAGTGAGAGGCAAACATGAGCCTGTGAGAGTCTTAGCTACGCCGAGTGCATCCAGATATTCAGGCACTTTTCCCAAAATAATAATAGTAATGTTAAAAGTCAATCTAAAATAAATTCCGAAAATGAAAATTCGATTTGCTTTCCGTCTTCTAATAGCGATCTCCCTGCCTTTACACTCCATGCTTGAGTGAAGGACGTGTGTTTGTTGTGTGTGTGTGACAGTGGGTGAAACATGTGAGCGTATATGTTGGTACGGATCGTCGCTCTTTGAGCCTGATTAGTTGTTTGGGGAAAAGCGCATATATAGCATCCATTATTATTATTATTATTATTATTATTATTATTATTATTATTATTATTATTATTATTATTATTAATTAATTAATTAATTAATTAAATTATTATTATTATTATTATTATTATTATTATTATTATTATTATTATTATTATTATTATTATTATTATTATTATTATTATTATTATTATTTTTACTACTACTACTACTACTACTACTACTAATACTAATACTAATACTACTACTACTACTACTACTATCACTACTACTACCCTGCTTCTCAATTTTACAGTAGTTTACATTGTATCTTTCTTGTTTTATATTTATACCTATGCGCTTCGAGCTCAGTTTTATTGGGAAATCGCGCTATTTAAAAGCTGGTTATTATTATTATTATTATTATTATTATTATTATTATTATTATTATTATTATTATTATTATTATTATTATTATTATTATTATTATCTGGAAATATCGGTCAGTCGGTGTGTCGGTCCGTTGGACGCCATAGGAAAATGCTTATTTTTCGGCTATGTGTGTGTGTGTCTGGCAATACATTTGAATGGTTGCCATCTGTTTTTTTGTAATCGGTCCAGGTCTTGTGATATTATTGGACATTATAACTATTAGTATTAGACTTTATTGTGTGGATGTTTGTATTGTGTGGATGTTTGTATTGTGTGGATGTTTGTATTGTAAAATCGTTTTCTTCAATCTGGCGTTTTAGTTAACTTATCGGTACATGAATTGTTGAATATTATATGCAATTTGATGAAGGTGCGACACTTTTTATAACGAATTTTTATCACGTAAAGAGAAAAGAGGGGGAGACAGAAAAAGAGGTGGGATGACAACATTCGAGAAAGGACTGGTTTGACACTGAGCGAAGCCATCAGGGCTGCTGAGGACAGAGAAAGATGGAGTATGCTGGTTAAACGATCATCTGTGGTGCACCTACGACCTCCGAGTTACGGGACAGGACAGGACAAGACAGGAAAGAGAAAAGAAAAAAACATTATTGTATGTACAAAGGCAATACACCTTGTTTTGCTTGGTGAGAGGACTTTGATTTGTTTTGACCGAAGTGATGTGAGATGGCGGTGTCTCTGTGTGTGAACATGTTGCAATGAGTGCTCTTTGAGTGTGAACATGTTGCAATGAGTGCTTTTTGTGTGTGAACTTGTTGCAATGAGTGCTCTTTGTGTGTGAACATGTTGCAATGAGTGCTCTTTGTGTGTGAACATGTTGCAATGAGTGCCCTTTGTGTGTGAACATGTTGCAATGAGTGTCCTTTGTGTGTGAACATGTTGCAATGAGTGCTCTTTGTGTGTGAACATGTTGCAATGAGTGCTCTTTGTGTGTGAACATGTTGCAATGAGTGCTGGTAAGCGTAATAGAACACGCACCTAATCCAAACACAATTCCATAAATTTAGTTAGTCAATGTTTATAGGGTCCAGTGGACTTCAAAGAGTCGAATCAGGACCACAGCTTGGTTGAAAGAGGACTCACCCCATGATTTGTATAAAAAAATCTGCTGAAACAACCCTAATAGTAACACTGAAAGCACCTCATCAGCCGGTCACTTTATAATAAAGGCATCCCACGCAGGGGACGATGAGGCTGTACTATAATTTATCAAACCCCTATTTACAAAACCAAAATAGAATATAAATTTCATTATAAAATATTAACGAAACGCATACATATAAATTGCTAAATGATATTACCACAGAAAGCCCTAGTAACCATTTGGCAGAAAGCGTCCAATATTCCCAAGCTGACCCACCAGACACCATACACAAATGAGGAGTTTTGGTAGAGTTTTTCAAGAAAAAGGGTGGGTGGTCTAGCGAAGAAGATATTAGTAGACTGAACAAATGAGAGTAACAGAAATAGTGGTAATTTAAAGCACGAAATGTCCACAAAGTGGGGATACCATTTATACAGAAAACCCCGGCACCCCCAATGGCGGTGGTGTTTTGTGCGCCATATGAATCACAGTCAGAATCTTTGTTGTCCTCATAAAATTACAAATATCATGGATAATTACAATTATCAAGGGATAATTACAATTATTGTTGAAAAATTACAAATATCTTCGCGTGATCATGTTGAATTTTAAATTTTGGCTCTAGCAATCCGTCTGGAAGTGTGCCAAAACAGAAAATTTTAATTTTTACTTCATAATTAAAATATTTACGTGTTAATTGTAAATATGTCGTTGATATTTGTAATTATCCCATGACATTTGTAATTATCAGATTTTGGCGCTAGTATGTGAATTACAAAGTACACGTGTTAATTACAATTATCACTGATACCTGTAAATGCAAGTTTTGGCGCTAGTAATCCGCCTCGGCAAAAATAAGCATGATCACGTGTAAATTGTAATTATCAAGTGAAAATTGTTATTATTATGTGATAATTACAATTTTCGGTTTTGGCGCATTTCCAGGCAGAGAGCAAAACTGAAAATTAAACATGATGACGATTTGTATTTTATCATCTAATGTAAATAAGCATAGGTAGGTGACCACTTCCTAAGGAGTCTGTATTTGTGCACCAGTTTCAGTCTACTGCAAGATTAGGGGATATTAGTGACAAATCGATTGCTGTTGGAGTTATAACGTCTGGAATTCTCGTTACGGATCCATCATTTAAACTATACATGTGCGAATCAACGATATTATCAACCAGTCGATTACTTGTAGTTGTATCCCACAAAGGCGAATGTGAATTAAAATCGCCTGTTATTAACCAGTTATCAGTCCCGCCATTCAGTTGTTTCAACCAATCTGTAGTACTATCCAAAGATCCTCTTGGAATATATACAGGTGATATGTTCATCGTCAGACTATCATTGAACTTGACACAGACAGCACAAAAGAGTATAATATGTGTTTTGGAACTGGAGATGGAATCCATGTGTAATTGAGTTCTTAATGTACATGGATAGCTGTATGGATCTTCTCATAGTGGTAACATAATTATATATTGGCGGATAATAATAATTATAATAATAATAATTGATAGTCTATTAAAATTATTTACATTCCGAGACTGCAACATTATAAATGGTAGGTTCGTGGAAATGGACCTGGAATTCCACTTAAATATTTGTATATGTTCATTATAACTCATGTTCAAATGCATGTATCATGTTTACTTACTTATATAATGCAACTCTCTCTCTCTCCCTCTCTCCCTCTCTCTCTCTCTCTCTCTCTCTTTCTCTCTCTCCCCGCCCACTGTCTGATATTCTGTTTCTCCCCATTTCCATCTTGCCCACACAAATACACACACAAACATATGCACGCACGCACTTTAACAACAAATGTGTCTGGACAGTTGAATAACAAGTTCTTTGAGGTGGCAAATTTCTTCCAGGGTTTCTGTGCTGCAGCTACAGCAGGGTTTTCCCAGCACCGTTGCAAAGACCTCTCCAATCGCTCGGGCCTCATCCTCTCCTACCGATTCGGGTTTCTTTTCTTCAGTGGGAAATCCATTGCCGGTGTTTAACTGCATGTTGTCATTCATTTAGTTGAAGAGAAACAACTTCCATATATTTTTCCTTCCTATAACCTTTCTGGCTTCTTGGTAATCTAGTCATTTCGGTGTTTTCCTTATCGCTTAAAACTCAGTTTGATAAAGAGCTAGATTTCTTAACACTGCCATACTTTGTGTAGAGATAAAGAAGCAAGCTTAACTGAAAAGCAGAAGGGTACCTATAATATTTATGTAGATATTTATACGCATTCTTAACGGGTATCTATAGAACCAACTTTCCCTCGCTCCCAAGTACTCACCATTTCTAAACGCTATTATTCTAG
Organism: Oncomelania hupensis; assembly: GCA_036898135.1. Classification (NCBI taxonomy): domain Eukaryota; kingdom Metazoa; phylum Mollusca; class Gastropoda; order Littorinimorpha; family Pomatiopsidae; genus Oncomelania; species Oncomelania hupensis. The sequence goes on along the minus strand of CM072518.1, from coordinate 73,669,691 downwards.
TGTTGCCCATATTCACTTTAAATTCTAGACGTGTGGCTGCTACGTGCAAATTATTTCACTGAGTCTGTAAACCAACAGCTGTTTCAGCCAACAAAACAATATCATCAGCAAATATTAAAATAAACATCTCAATAAAATAAAAATTAAGAGTGAAACCATGTTTAGCATAATAAAAAGATTAAACAAAATCGGATTACACACGTCCCCCTGCACTACCCCTCTAGTACACTTAATGAAGTCAGTCAAATTTGTACCACATCTAATTTTAGCCTTTACATCAGCATACATACCTTTAATGCAAAAATACAACTTTCCTGAGATACCGTTGTTCAACAAAACAGGCCACAATAATTTCCTGGAAATGGAGCCAACTGTCCTATTCTATCCTATTCTATCCTATTCCGTAACTCGAAGGTCGTAGGTTCACCGCAGATGATCGTTTAACCAGCGTACTCCATCTTTCCCTGTCTTCAGCAACCCTGATTGTTTCGCTCAGTGTCAAACCAGTCCATTCTCGAATGTTGTCCTCCCACCTCTTTTTCGGTCTCCCTCTTTTTCTACCTCCTTGCACTGTGCCTTGCAGGATGGCCTTTGCAAGACCTGATGATCTGGTAACGTGGCCATACCATCGGAATTTCGTTTTTTCACCACTGTGAGCAGGTCATCGTGTTGTCCAACGCCTTGTGTGATGGTCTATCGGACTTCGTCGTTGGTGATGTGCTGGGTATAGGAAATGCCCATAAGTCTTTTGTAGCACCCCATCTCCATGCTTTGTATTCTTGGCTAGAGATCTACTGTGATGGTCCATGTTTCGCAAACATATAGGAAGATGGAGATGACAAGGGAGCGCAGCAGTCTTATCTTGGAATGTAGACTGGTGGTCCTGTCTTTCCAAATTGGCTTCAACCTCGCCAGGGCAGCAGTTGTTTGTGCGATCCTGGAGAGGACTTCCTGTCGGGACCCATTGTCTGATATAATGGCTCCTAAATATTTGAAGGTATTCACTGTGTTGAGGGATTGGCCTTGGATTTTGATGTCGTATTGATGCCATTGGTGTTGTTGGTCATCATTTTGGTCTTCTCTGCACTTATTTCCATTCCATAGGCTCTGTAGGTGGTGTCAAGCCTCTGTACCAGCTGTTCAAGTTCTTGTTCCTCTCCAGCCAATCCATCAACTGCTGTTAACTGCTTTTTCAAAATCTACAAAACGACGCATAATTTCGATGATTTATCAATCGTTTTTGAACAGCAGCCATAAGAGTACAAATATGATAATTCGTAGAGTATTCTTTTTTTAAATCCAGCTTAATAATCTATCCTATTCTATCCTATCCCGTAACTCGGAGGTCGTAGGAGCACCGCAGATGATCGTTTAACCAGCGTACTCCATCTTTCCCTGTCCTCAGCAACACTGATTGTTTCGCTCTGTGTCAAACCAGTCCATTCTCGAATGTTGTCCTCCCACCTCTTTTTCGGTCTCCCACTTCTTCTATCTCCTTGCACTGTGCCTTGCAGGATGGTCTTTGCAAGACCTGATGATCTGGTGATGTGGCCATACCATCGGAGTTTCCGTTTTTTCACCACTCTGAGCAGGTCATCGTGTTGTCCAATGGCTTGTGTGATGGTCTGTCGGACTTCGTCGTTGGTGATGTGCTGGGTATAAGAAATGCCCATAAGTCTTCTGTAGCACTTCATCTCCATGCTTTGTATTCTTGGTTGGAGATCTGCTGTGAGGGTCCATGCTTCGCAAGCATATAGGAAGATAAAGGTGACAAGGGAGCGCAGAAGCCTTACCTTGGAATGTAGACTGATGGTCCTGTCTTTTCAAATTGGCTGGCTTCAACCTTGACAGGTCAGCAGTTGTTTGTGCGATCCTGGAGAGGATTCCGTGTCCGGACCCATTGTCTGATACAATGGCTCCTAAATATTTGAAGCTATGCACTGTGTTGAGGGATTGGCCTTGGACTTTGATGTCCGTGTTGATGCCATTGGTGTTGTTGGTCATCATTTTGGTATTTTCTGCATGTCGCAAGATGACTAGTTTTACCCTGCTTACTTTACGTTGTAGCCTTGTTTAGTCATTGTAATCTTAGAATGTGAATATTAGGCTGCAGCAGACGATGGAAGTAATCAAGCGTAGCAATGATATACTGCAGTTTACACACAGTGGTAGCTGACGGTAAGAGCGAAGGCAATGACATCATCGTAGCTACGTTAGGCGAGTCGATTACCAGCCAATGAGAACACAGGTTATAATGGACTCGACCAGGTCTGGCTGATTCAAATAGAGAGATAGAACGGCAGTCGTTTTTGAACCGAGGATCAGTAATCAGATACACAGTTAGCAGTAAGATCTCTCCTGAACAGACCAGGAAGCAGGACTTGAGAATCTTAGAATTCAATCAAGTAGCCACGTGCCTGACTTTGTCAAACAGGTAAATGAACATACTTCTGTTTCATCGTGATATAATTATATTATTGTTGAAATTATGTTTGTGGAATTTGCTATGCATAGATTTGAGTGTTAATCCGAATTTGCCTTACCATGTGGAAAAGCCGAACACGTGTTAAGCAAGACCGGTTTGGACGCCATGTTGTATACCTGACGGAACCACTGTTTTTGAACCTATATGTATGTTTGCAGACCAGTGGCTGTACCATTGAATGTTTATAATATTATTAATTCTTTATGTGTATAATTAGCAACGATTTATATTTATGTATGTATAGGAAATTAGAGTTGAGATTCCAGTGGACCACGGACGTAGCAGAATGTTCGTCGCTTATGTATAGAGATGTGGAGCTATCACTGAGGGCTACTTTGGCTTTCAGTGAGACGCTCTGCACAGACCTATTATTCAAGGTTGTGCAGAATTTCGTCTCTTGTGTTACAGACGAACAGGCGAGATATAACGTGCGCCCAACTCCACAGAAAACACGAGTTGGCTGTTTAGCCTCTACAGCACAGGACTGAGAGAGCTCCCCTGGAAAACACTCTCCAAGACAACACAGATTGTCAAGGAACCAAACTACACGACGACCCAGCGTGTACCAGAAGCTACCTCATCAAAGGGCTTCAAATCCGCTACACACAAGCTAAGTGCCCAGGAATCAGTGCACTTAAACTGGTAGCAAAAGGACCACAGTAGTCCACTCTTCAGAAAATAGTAAAACGGACCACAGTAGTCCAATCTCCATGACTTCTAGTAGCCAGTGCCCTATGAAGACATAACAGCTGCCTAGACTATCAGCGATCGAATCATTTGCATTGACTCATGACTTTTTAAGGTAGATTAGTACATCGAAGATCTTGTATAGAGTAGAAGAAATAAATGTGTGATTTTAACTGTTATCAAGTGGCTGGACTACATATGATTCATAGCCGTATGAAAGCTAGTGTGACAGTGATCTTTTACCATTTTTCTATCTATCTCTGTATCCCAGCCTTAACACAGACCGAGCGAAACAAATAAATGTATTAAAGTAATTCACCGGGTGACTAACTAGCGGTTCCCATCGAATAAAGCGTGAGGGTGAGGGTTACAGCATTCCATTGTGCAGAGCCCAGCAACCCATAAACCCCACGTGACACTGCACTTATTTCCATTCAATAGGCTCTGTAGGTGGTGTCTAGCCTCTGTACCAGCTGTTCAAGTTCTTGTTCCTCTCCAGCCAATCCATCAATGTCATCCGCAAAACTGAGGTTGGAGATTGCTCTTCCCCCTATGCTGACTGTGCCTTCGTGATCTGCAAGGGCATCTGATATGATGCGCTCTAGGAAGATGTTGAAGAGTGTTGGAGAGAGTAAGCATCCCTGACGCACACCGATTGTTGTTCTGAACCAGTTTCCAATGGCGCTTTTGTGGAGGACTGCACTGGTAGCCTTGTCATACTGGCATTTGATGACTTTAATAATTTTAGGGCTGATGTTGTAAACTCTCATGGTTGCCCACAGAGCTGCATGCCAGACTCGGTCAAACGCCTTTTTGAAGTCTACGAACACATGAGTTAGAGTGAGTGATGCGCTACGATTAGCTGCATGTGTTGTGGGCTCCCTGTATGTTGGTGTTTTGTGACGGACTGTTGAATCGTTTTATGTGCATTTTGGTACCAGTGTGTTCGTGGTGTTTTCATCGTTTTAATGGTGTTATTTTCCAGTTGACCTTTTCTAATCTGGTATCGTAAACTTCAATTTTATACTTCAAAACGTTATATTGTTTTCTTCGACCATTTTGTATCGGACATTTTTAATTACTTCATGCGTTTTTAATTATCCATTTGACATTTGCTCACCACGTATTTGTGACAATGTTCTGCCGTCGGCTGTGCCACGTGCTTAAAACTGGGCCGTCCGTGTTTTATCCTAGTGACCTATTGACCCAGTGTCATGAGCATCACTCACGCACTCCGTGGCGTCTTGACATTTATTCTAATGACCTACTGACCCAGTGTCATGAGCATCACTCACACACTCAGTGGCGTCTTGACATTTATTCTAATGACCTACTGACCCACAGTAATGAACAATGGTTACCAGACTTACAAGTCAGCAAGCCTGCTACGTTATCGTGCCTGGACAGAGACCCACTGACCTACTGCTGTGGACACTGTTCACCAAACCCCGAAAGAAGCCTGCCTGTGACGTCATCGCCTATCATGGGGCTTGACTCCTTGCCTCATATCTTAAGATTGAGGCACACAAGACAACGTCTTCCACCAGAGGTATACAGAGTCATCAGTGACCTTGACCTTGCCTGCAGACCACCTACGACAAGAGGCACTCGTGGTGGAAGGTCGGTCCGGCGGCGGTCATCTTGGCTGAGACTTCGCGATACGCCCGGTACTCCACCACCACTCCGAGTGGACTCCACGACTGTGTCAGGGCTGCTTTCGCCTGTCCAGGTCGACTCTCTACCTGCCTGCGCCACACCTTCACCTCTTCGGCTTGCCTCCGAGATTGCCATCGATGCACCACAGTCTCTCCTGGCCGACTGTCGTTCCACACCTCTTCCTGCTGAGAGAGGCCCCCTGTCTGCCTGTACGGCGTCTACACCACTTCTTGTGCAGCTGCCTTTCCATGGTGTGTCGTCCCTGATCTCGAGCGGTTCTGCTTCAAAGAGTTTATCTCAGATTTCTATGCTGCCTCCATCCCCAGCACGTACCAAACCAGACCTACCTCAAGGTTCTAAACTCATGCATGTTATATGCCTGAATGCTCAGTCATGTGTGAACAAAGCCCTAGAACTTAATGACTTGATTTGTGACGGCGACTATGACATAGCGTTCCTGTCAGAGACATGGCTTCAGCTAGTGGGTGACGAGAGCACTATTGCTGAACTGACGCCCTTGGGCTATTCATTTGTATCCGTTCCTCGCCTGGACAGGTCTGGTGGTGGTCTTGCTGTCCTATATAAAAACAATCTCAAGAACTTGCTGACTGTGACTTACGGAACGAACGAACTCACATTTAAATCATTCCAGGTCTGTGAGGTCCGCCTAAGAATACAAGGTCAACAGTTTACATTTCTTAGTATATACAGACCACCATACAGTAAAAAGAACAGAATCACTGATAAGATGTTTGTTGATGATTTTAACACTATGCTTGATTTTTACATTTCCCATGATAAAGTACTCATTGTCGGTGATTTCAATTTACACTTTGATCAACCTGAGGAACTTTACGTGAAGTCTATGATGTCCACCTTGCAGAGTTTTAATCTAGAGCAGCTTGTTTGTGTGCCCACCCAAAGAAGTCAGCACACTCTTGACTGGGTCGTGACCAACTGCGCGGCTAGCGTGTCCGACCTCAGAGTTGAAGACAAAGGCGTATCTGACCATTATTGCGTATCTTTTGCGCTTGCTGTCACAAAACCGCGTCGAGAGTCTAGAATTGTCACTTCCAGAAACTTTCGGAAAATCGACGTCGCAGCTTTTAAGGCAGATGTGTCTCGTGCACTCGCGACTCTCAGTTCTGGAGCTGAGGTGTCCGCCCAGTCGTACAGCTCGTCCCTTCATGACGTTCTTGACGAGCACGCACCGCTTGTGACACGCCGCGTGTCAGACCGGATGTCGGCGCCATGGATAACGCCTGCCATTACACAGGCCAAGCGCGACCGTCGCCGTGCCGAACGCATTTGCGTGGAGACTGGCTTGACTGTTCATCGCCAGATCTTTACCCAGCACCGCAATTTGGTAAATCGCATGGTCCGCGAAGCAAAGGCATTGTACGTGCGCCAAAAAATCATGGACGCTGGCAGTTCTCGTGAACTTTTTCGAATAAGCGGCGAGCTGATGGGTGTGTTAGCAAACAGGGCGCTTCCTACCACTATTCCGAGTGAGAATTTGCCAGAGAGGTTCAGCGAGTTTTTCAGCAGCAAGATCGCTGTCATACGGAAGACGCTTGACTCCAACCCGTCAGTAGTCACGCCTTCTCTCTCGCTGGGTTTCTCTGGTACTCAATTTGACCATTTCCGACCAGTGACCGAGGATCTGGTTAAAAAAATCATTCTGGGCATGCCCAAGAAATCCTGTCAACTTGATCCAATTCCTACAGATCTTCTTTTTCAGTGCTTAGACGAAGTCATTCCCACTATCACAACTATCATGAATGATTCTCTCTCTTCTGGCAGCGTTCCTTCTGTCTTCAAACATGCTCTTGTCAATCCACTTCTCAAAAAGTCCAACCTTGATCCAGAACTTCTCAAAAACTATCGTCCTGTTTCAAATTTACCATTCCTTTCAAAAGTTCTTGAACGGATCGTTCTTAAACAGCTCATGTCACACCTTGAGTCAAACAACCTACTCGAGCCGTTCCAGTCAGCCTATAAAAAAAGCCACAGTACAGAGACTGCGTTACTAAGCGTGGTCAATGACCTGTTGACGGCGGCGGATCAGGGCAGAGTGTCTATCTTGTCGTTGCTCGACCTGTCCGCTGCCTTCGACACCATTGATCATGACATCCTTTGCATCCGGCTGGAGGAGACTTTTGGCTGTGCTGGAGCGGTTCACGCATGGTTCCGCTCATACCTCTCTGACCGTACCCAGTCTGTCATAGTGAACAACTCGCAGTCCACTCCCTCACTATTGAAGTATGGAGTTCCACAGGGCTCTGTTCTTGGTCCTGTGTTGTTCACTATGTACACACAACCTCTCAGCTCAATAATCAGTGCTTTCAATCATTCATTCCAGTTCTTTGCTGATGATACTCAACTGCACAATTCTGCTCCTCCTTCTGAAATCCCAGCTCTTGCCCAAAACATTTCTGATTGCATTCGTTCTGTCGCTGACTGGATGGGCTCAAACAAACTGAAAATGAACGAAGATAAGACCGAGCTCATCCTGGTCGGGACAAGATCGAAACTTCATCAGTCTGCTATTCTGTCCATGAATGTGTCTGATCGGGAGATTCCATTTTCAAGGTTGGTCCGCAATCTTGGAGTTCACCTTGATCACACACTCACGATGGAGACACATATAAACAATCTGTGCAAATCCCTCAACTTTCATCTCCGTAGGATTAGTAAAATACGCCGCTACCTTTCTGTGGACACTGCCAACAAACTCGCTGTCTCCTTTATTCTGTCCCGACTTGATTTCAGTAATTCTCTTCTGGCTGGCCTTCCTGATGAAAAACTCTCCAAACTTCAACGTATTCAAAATAACGCTGCTCGCCTTGTCCTTCTGCAGCCGCGGCGCTTTAGTGCCACAACTGCACTTCAAACACTGCACTGGCTGCCTGTAAAGGCTCGCATTGAATACAAAATTGCTTCTCTCTGTTTTCACTGTCTTCACACCGATACCTTTCCCTCTTATCTGGCTGATCTCATCCTCCTCTACAAACCTACTCGTTCTCTTCGCTCTGAAGATGCCTCCTTACTGACCGTCCCCAGATATTCTCTTAACTCCTTCGGGAAAAGATCTTTTGCTGTGTTCGCTCCGTCGCTGTGGAACTCTCTTCCCTCCGAACTTCGTCACACTCAGTCTGTCACTGCTTTTAAAAAGAATCTTAAAACTTTTCTGTTCTGCAAGCATCTGCATGCTGATCCGCTGTGATTCTGTCACTGGTCGAATGACTGATTTCAGTCTTTGAGAGATGCTTCATACGTAAGATGGTCAGTGAGTGGGTGCTGAGGAATGAAAACATCACGACAGCTTGCGTGTGTCTGTGTGTACTTGCGTCTGTTTCTGACAATTCCTAGGTGCTATATAAAGTCTACGACATCATGGTCATAAATTTTTAATAATCATTCTTCATATTTTATGTGACTGACTCTTATTTTTGTTTTTACTTGGAATTTGAAATTTGATATTTACTTATTTATTGTCCAGAGTTTAAAAGATGTGATTGCATTTCTAATAACATTTTCTGTTTTTACATTTCCCATCAATTTTATTTTATTTACTTTCGACTTTTTATTATATTGTCAGTCTTAGTAAGCTATTAGTACTTTGCTTTAATGTGCTTTTTGTGTGAGTGAGGTTTTCTTCCAATTTCTTATTTTAAATTTTAATGGATTTTGTTTTACATTTTATTTATTGATTGTATTCTAACTATTGTACTGTGCGTGTGACTGTGTTTGATGCGCCTTGAGCAGACTATTGTTTGATAATGCGCTTTATAAATAAAATTATTATTATTATTATTATTATTATGATATAGATGATGTGGGTGCTGTAGGTATTTCTCGCAGATTATTCTGAGGTTTAAAATCTGTTCAGTGGTACTTCGCCCTGCCCTGAATCCTGCTTGCTCTTCAGCTATGATTTGTTCAGCTTGGAGTTTCAACCTGTTGAGTATTATGTTCAGGAAGACCTTGCTGGGATGGCTGATAAGGCTGACAGTGCGGTAATTTTCACATTCCTGAAGGTTAACGTTTTTGGGAAGAGTGATGACAAGCGACTGGGTCCATGGTGTAGGCCACTCCCTACTCTGCCAGATCTTGTTACAGATAATGGTGAGTGCGTCAATCATCGCCTCTCCTCCTGCTTGAAGCAGTTCCGCGGGTATGTGGTCCACTCCCGCTGACTTCCCTTTCTTCAGCGACTGCACTGCTGCCTCAACTTCTTCTCAGAGAATTGGGAGGGTTATTTCTTATTCTCTGGTCTCTGGACATGCTAGAACTGATGGGTCTCCGTTTGGTGTGTTTTTGTAAAGGTCAGAGCAGTACTCTATCCATCTGTCCAAGACTTCATGTTCTCCTGTAAGGCATATGCCAAACTTGCTTTGGATCGTGGAGACCTTGGGCTGTTTAACACTTGTCAGCCGCTTCACAGTCTGGTAGGCCTTCTTGCTGTTGTTCTTGTTCAGACTGTTCTCTATTTCCTGGCATTGATCTTATATCCAGTTCTTCTTTGCTGTGCGCATGCCTTTTCGGATGTCATTGTTGATTTTTCGGTAGACACAAGCTCCTTGTGAGGTGTTCTTTTTCTTTTTCATCTCTCTTCGTTTATCACACAGGTCCAAAAGTTCAGGTGTGATCCACAGCTTCTTCTTGGCGGTGCTTTCCAAGGATCTCCGTGGCGGCATCTGTCACAGCTGAGTTGAAGGTGGTTGTCATAGTGTTGACATCTACTTCACCAGCTCCCCAAATGAGCAGTTGTGCAAATTTCCCTCCAATTGGGGCTTGAAATATTTCTGCCACCTCCGGGTCTTTCAGTTTGTCCAGGTCGAACTTCAGTCTGGTGCACTTTGCTGTGTTTACTCTCTTCAAGTGAAGCCGGAAAGACATCATCACGAGATCGTGGTCACTTCCGATGTCTGCTCGTCGAAAAATTCGTGTCCTGCCATTGTTGATGCTTGATCTGAAGCGTTTCTTGACCATGATGTAGTCGATCTGGTTGTGATGCTCCCCGCCATGACTGTGCCATGTCCATCGTCTGGATTTTTTATGGAGACCAAGCGTGTTTGCCAGTATCAGATTGTTGTATCTGGCAAACTCCAAAAGTCTCAGACCCTGCCATTTGTCTCGTTGTTTCAGTGGGGTCCACATGTGTCTTCCCAGTTGTGGTGCGCATCTTGGCCAACCTTGGCATTCCAGTCGCCTTCCACTATGACTATGCCCTTCTTCGGCACTTAATCAAGGACAACCTTGATATTCCCACTGTAATATTGTTCTGTGAGACCCAGAGCTGTAATAATTGTGCCATATAATTTACTAGTAACACTGCATCGAGGGATATCTCGGTAATTGTCAGGTTGGTTTGCGTCCACTTTCTTAAATAACGGTACGATCACAGATTCCTTAAAGACTGCAAAGATGAAAGAGACAGATTGATAGAGAGCTGAGACTAAGAGAGAGACAGACAGAGAGGGAAAGAAAAACATACATACAGATAGACAGAGACAGAGCGAGAGCAAACCTGAAAGGTTTGTGCCATATAGAATTAAGCAGCAATGGGTTATTCCAAGTTTTACGACATGCTGGGCAGACAGTTACTGTAAATCGATCATCGTCATTTCATTTTATGTTCGCCTTTTATACCAGAAGTTTTGGTAAGGCATACAACATGCATGAGCTGATGCAACAAGTCCTAACTTCAGGATAAATTTCAGGAAATGAATGTGTTATATTGTAATTATGTATGTTTAATATTTATTTTATAATTAAAATTCGACCTTTTTCTCCTCTTTTTTTGAGAGGGGTGAACGTGCAATATTCATTTGGATTTTGGTGGTCGCCTCTTGCTTACACTTAATTGCAAGACTGTAGATTCTGTTTTGGCGCTGGGTCATGTCAGCCCCGCTTGTGTTATTACTTCCCTTGAAATATATCGTAATTGTATTGAATGTTTTAACACTATCGGTTCTTTACTGTTATAGTTGGTTTTTTTCACGATGTTCACTGAACATAAATATCCTGTGTACAATCTTAAGGATTGGGGTGCCGGGGTTTTCTGTATAAATAGTATCCCCCCATTTAGTGCTTTAAATTGCCACGGTTTCTGTCATTCTCAGTTGTTCTTTCTCGTTCCTAATTTGTTCTATCAATCTACTATCTTCTTCGCTAAACCACAGTTCTTCTTGAAAGCTCTCCCAAAACTCCTCATTTATTTATTGGGTCTGTTGGGCCAGTTTGGGAATATTGGACGCTTTCTGCCAAATGGTCATTAGGGCTTTCTATGGTATTATTATTTTGCAATGTAGGCATTTTATATGTATGTATTTTGTTAATATTTTATTATGATGTTTATATTATTTTTTTAATGCGAGCGTTGTGGCCAAGTGGGCTAAGGCGGGACTAACTTGCCTTATCCACAAGCCAGAAATCAATGGCGCCTGACAGGCGTGGGTTCGATCCAGCATCTGGGCGTTATGTTTCTCCGAATATTATTTACTTTCGCTCGGGCTACTCCAGCAAAATTTCGAAAAATCACAAAATAATGTTAGGTTGGATTTGGGCGCGCCACAGGCTGCGACTACGCCTGCCCCAGGGGAGGTGGACCAGAGTTTCCCGATAGAAAGGGATAATAAACTGCAACTACCTCCTCTCCCCTCCCCAAATAAAAGTCCTCTTTCAACTAAAGTTGTGGTCCTGATTCGCTCTTTGCAGTCCGCTGGACCCTATATATATAATGACTAACTATCTATATCTTAAGGTTACAAGAGGGCGCCTCGGGCAGATTGACTTAGATCCTGTACTGGCCAGCGCCTCGAGCAGTTCTTGAGCTGGAAAAGCGCTATATAAGAACGAGTATAAAACAAAAATAAATGAACAAATCATGTGCCTGCACGATTATTGCAACACACTGTCAAGAACATACATAGTTTTAGGAGACATTAACTTTCACTTTGACCAACCCCAGCAACCTTCCACCGCAAAAATGATTGAACTTTTAGATCAGTTTAGTCTTTCTCAGTCAGTCACAGAGCCCACCCACAGCCGTGGTCACATCATAGATTGGGTTATGCATAGGCCTCAGGATAATGTTGTTAGATCAACTTCAGTCACCCAGGAATTAACATCTGACCATTTCTGTGTCGTGTGCGAACTAAACGTCGCAGCCCCCCTCCTCCCCCCATGTTCAGGGAGGCTCGCAGCCTGCGTACCATGGATAGGGATGCTTTCAAGCAAGAGCTTACCGCTAAAGTGACCCCAGAACTGTGCCCCACTGTGGATCAGCTGAATTGTACACTTCATGCGGTGCTTGATCGGCACGCTCCCGTGGCCCAGAAAAAGGTCAAGGCAACACGCTCAGCACCCTGGTACGAGTCTATTAAGGATGAGCTCTCCGAGGCGAAGAAACACCGACGCAAAGCAGAGAAAAAGTGGCTTAAATCAGGTTTAGAAGTCAGCAAGCAGATTTTCACCGCTGCAAAAAAACCGGGTCACTAAAATAGTCCAGACTGCCAAAACCCGGTACTTTAGCGACAGAATTAGCAGCAGCGAAACTTGTAAACAGTTGTTCGACATTTGCAATCAGCTAAGGGGTAAGAGCAATGCAACATCACTCCCATCCACGCATCCACCATGTCAGCTCCCAGATGTATTTTGTAATTATTTCACACAGAAAGTGGCTGACATAAGGGCCGCTCTTGATAGCCATGAGACCCCACTCATTAACCCATTCTCACCTTCCCTCACTACCGCAAAGTTGGAAGTTTTTCAACCAATAACAGAGCAAGAAGTCAAGAAAGTCATCTTAAGCTCAAAACCAACATCTTGCTCTCTGGACCCCATTCCTACCCCCATGTTGCTAGAGAATCTTGACCCTCTACTCCCGACCATTACCCACATTATTAACGAGAGTCTGTCCTCTGGTGTTATTCCATCTGTGCTCAAAGCGGCTGTCATCAAACCCCTCCTTAAAAAAACAAATTTAGACCCAAAAAAAATCTAAAGAACTATAGACCTGTTTCAAACCTCTCCTTCCTGTCCAAAGTCATAGAAAAAATTGTTCTCAAACAACTGTTTGCCTACCTATATGATAACGCTCTACTTTGCCCCAACCAGTCTGCCTACCGACCCTTCCACAGCACTGAGACAGCCCTCCTAAAGGTAACCAATGATCTGTTGCTTGCCTTAGATAATGGTAACGTCTCCATTCTCACCTTATTAGACCTCTCAGCCGCCTTTGACACAGTCGACCACCACATTCTCTTTAACACTCTTCAACACTACTTTGGAATCTCTGGCTCGGTCCTGGCTTGGTTCCACTCATATCTTTCTGACAGATCACAAGTAGTCACTGTCGATGGCTGTTTCTTCAGCATAGCAGACTTGGTGTGCGGCGTGCCTCAGGGTTCCGTTTTAGGGCCGGTGTTATTCACTCTGTACACCAAGCCACTGCTTCTCCTGCTCGGAAGGCAAGCTGTTGAGAGTCAGTCATTTGCAGATGATACACAACTTTATAAATCCACTGCCCCCTCTCTCATTAGTTCCACTGTTCAGACTTTGGAGAACTGCATCACAGACATTAAGTCATGGATGACACTCAACAAGCTTAAGCTTAATGACGATAAAACCGAAGCCCTCCTCATTCACAAGCACAACACCTCCTCCTCACTCTCACCTCTCCCAACATCGCTTACAGTAGGGACAACAAACATTCAGTTCTCATCCTCAGCGAGAAATCTCGGCTACATTCTCTCCGATGACCTGCCCCTCAACAACCACATCTCCAACGTCTGTCGCTCTGCATACACGGCCATCCGCCAAATCAGCTCCTTTCGCCACTATCTTACAGTCACTGCCACTAAAACCCTAGTCTGCGCTCTCGTCCTTTCTCGTCTTGACTATTGCAACTCTCTCCTCGCTGGCTCCCCAAAACACATCATTGACAAACTACAAAAGGTCCAGAACTCAGCAGCTAGACTAGTATTCCGAGCAAAGAAACGCGATCACATCACACCTCTACTACATTCCCTTCACTGGCTTCCTGTGCAAGCACGCGTAGAGTACAAACTCTTTGTTCTCTGACACAACTTCTTCACAGATTCTTGTCCTGCCTATCTTGCTGATCTACTGTCTGTCTACTCCCCTTCACGCACTTTAAGATCTTCTGCTGACACTCGCACACTCAAGGTTCCCGTCACCCGCACTAAGACATACGGCCAACTTGCATTCGCTTACTCCACACCCAAGCAGTGGAATTCCCTTCCCTCCCATATCCGTAACATACAATCAACACAAGCATTCAAAAAGGCTCTCAAAACCCACCTCTTCAAACTGCATTATTCAGACTGATTTGTATCCCGCTGCCATTCTTCTCCTCTTTTGTCTCCGTCTGATACCTAAGTGTATACACGGCTGTAAATATTTATACCGTTTTTCTTTCTGGGTTTTAGTTTTACCGGGCATATAAATACACTGTACCTGTGAATAGGTTTTTGCTATTCTATTTCTGTCTTTTTTGTCATTTATGTACATAGTTGTAAATAGTCTATTTCTGTCTTTTTTGTCATTTGTGTACATAGTTGTAAATAGTTTTTACCTTTACTGTTCCGTCTTTTGGTGTATCATAGCAAAAGTGATGTTTGATCGAGTGCATGTATTTTTTATGTAATGACTATGTAAAGCGTGGTGAGTCTGGTCATAGGCTGGCGTACCCGCTATATAAAAATCCGTTATTATTATTATTATTATTATTATTATTATTATTATTATTATTATTATTATTATTATTATTATTATTATTATTATTATTATTATAGGTACTTAGTCAATGTGTCATTAATAAGTTGTTTTGTGCATCTTCATCAACGTTATGCTGTTGTTCATACTGTAAAGTACTTAGACCGCTAACCTGCTGCCTGGTGTATAGTAATGTCAATATGCTGTTGTTCATACTGTAAAGTACTTACACTGCTAACCTGCTGTTTGGTGTATAGTAATGTCAATATGCTGTTGTTCATACTGTAAAGTACTTAGACCGCAAACCTGCTGCTTGGTGTATAGTAATGTCAATATGCTGTTGTTCATACTGTAAAGTACTTAGACCGCTAACCTGCTGCTTGGTGTATAGTAATGTCAATATGCACGCTAACCCACGAAGCCTCGGTATGTAGAATGTGGTGGCCCCATTTGACGGCTTCACGCTACAGGAAACTTTCCTTGGGTTGTGTTCTCGGGCGATAGCTCGTAGCGGCAATTTACGTTTCGGCTGGATTTGGGCAGTTAGACATTGCGCATAAGCATTGATCGCATGACAAGGAATGATGCTAACGCGATGACGGTGGTAATGATGGTGGTGGTGGTGGTTGTGATGATGATGATGACGATGATGATGATGACGATGATGATGATGATGGCGATGATGATGATGATGACATTGAGCATGAGCATTGATCGTATGGCAAGGAATGACGCTTACGCGACGACAGTGGGGGTTGATGATGAGGAGGAGGAAGAGGAGGAAAACATAATTGATGATGATGATGATGATGATGATGATGATGATGATGATGATGATGATGATAATGATAACGGCAATGGTGATAATAAAATTAATATGATTGGATGATTATGATTATGCTGGTATTGTCAAAGATTAATTTACTTCCGGTTCTGCTGATTCAACTTCTCCTCCTCCTGTCCTCTCTCCTTCATACCTACATTTCACGGTATGTTAATGATGCATAAAGTAGCACGACGTGATCAATAATTGTTATTCATTCCATATCAGCTGTAGGCCTACAGCTCAATACATTGAAATAATCGTTTGTTTTGAAGTCTCTGGCACGCAGTTGGCTCGGTGGTGTACGCAACGGCGGAACAATTGAAGCATTGAGTGTCAAACCCTAACAATGCAGTCAGTGGTCCCAGCACCTTTCACGGCCTGGAGTGTCCAAACAAAAATAACAGGACCCTGGGCTGAGAAACATGCAAGTCGCCACTATAACGTTTTCGGACGAGAGTATAAACCGAGGTCTAGTCTGTGCATTCCATCATACGGACTTTAAAGATCCCGACGCTCAAGTTCTAGACTGGTGAGTGCCGGCTACGAAATTACACCCAGCAAGGATTAGGCCTTTCTCCTCCATGCCCGGTCCTCCAGAATTGTCTGGGGCGGCAAGTGAGGCACCCAAAGGCTACAAGTGTGCTCTTCGGTCGGTTTGAGCTAGATTTTGTATCCGCTAGCGCCTTGAGCAGCTCTTAAGCTGGAAAAGCGCTATATAAGTGTAGCAGGGCTGGCTACAAAGAATTTCTGACCATTACGATACTTAGGCCTTACTCTGTTCTCTGTTATGTTTAAACTAGCTGTATGCAATAACTGGAGATATACTTTTCAGATCCTTTAAAGCATATAATCGTTAGACGCAGCATTAAATTCTCTATTAGAATATATAAACTTTATTTGTGATTTATGTACCAATTTTGAATGACAGCGCGATGTTTAGAATAGCGCGATGCCTATCACGTTGATAAAGACACCGCGCTGTTATGGGCGAAGCCACCGCTGATACGAGCTTGGCCGGTCGCCTCAGCTCTCCTTGCTTTGTGTAATCGTAGATTAAAACATGATAAGAACATAATTGTTGTTGATGCGATAGCAGAGATTTTCCACTGTGACACCTTAAGTGAGATATTTTCCGATGCCTTAGTTCATTCTCTGACAGTATATACTTAAATTAAATATTAGTTTTATAGGGACATACATCGGAAGAGAAACAGGAAAAGTTGTAAGAAGAGGTTAGATGTAATTATTGTTGTTGTGTTAGGTGATTTCTAGTTTAGTCCGTCATGGTCGGAACCCATAATAGTAATCATGTCATATTATATATCGTTGGAAAGGTGAGACGTTGTTCTTTCTTTGTCATTATTATTATTATTTATAATTGTATTAAATTAAAGAGTTTTTACGAGTTTAGACTCGTGACACTCTTAAAACCAGCAGCCAACTCCCTCTTAAATTGCGTATTATTTTTATTTAGTAGCAGATAGATCCTATATTATTATATCAGTAGAAAGGTCGTATTTCCGCGTTTCCGCCAATATATAATTTGTATAGTATTCGTTAGCGTTTCAAGCATTCTACATAAAATAAAGATTAACGATTAACACAAATTACCGAGAGCGCCGAACATTTTGAGGCGCGCGCTGCACGCGTAATCATCGGTTTCAGTGCGGTCTGCGATCTCACATAAAAGCACGAACGTGCAGATATTTCGGGCTAGAAGTTCACCCGTCCCCTATACGTTTAATGTGTCCGGGGACGTAAATTTTATTTTAAAAAAAAAATTCGGGCTTTGTCCCCTATACGCACTGGGTCCGGGGACGTTAATTTACTCAATGCCAAAATATGTCGGGGATAACGAGACACGACACACACAGAGAAAACGAGAGAGAAAGAGAACAAGAGAACGAGAGAACGAGTCAAACACACAGAGAGGGCAGAATGTAGCTGTTAGTTCCACGAGCATTTGCCTTTGCTCTCTCTTAGTACGATGCACTTCGAGAATAAAACTTTTCAACGGTCATCAACGAACTGGCGTTGGGGAGAGAGAGAGAATGTGTGAGTGAAAATTTTTCACCATAACCTCCATCATCATCACTTCGTCTTTTCTCTCCAAAACAACACCAACACCACTGCAAAAAAACGATTAAATCAGTAAAAATATAAAAAGGTCTTCACAGTTTATCCCTGTAGAATTTTGGTCTAGAAAAAACGCATGACTCTTAATAGGTTTAATTTGGGGAAATAGCTGTATTTTGCGAAATGGTCTCAATTCACATTATTTCTGCATTACTTCGTAAGCTAATGACACTAATGATAGAATAATGTTCTAGCTATCTGGCAGCCTGCACACAAAGCGGTAATAACCCACAGCGTGCATGCATTGTTTGCTGTCTATTCGCGTAGATATTCTTTGGCCTACAGCTTAGAACTTATCACAGCAGGAAGAAACCAGGGAAGAAGGAAGCACGAAAGAAGGAAGTGCGAAAGAATGAAGAAGTAATACGAAAGAAGGACGAAGAGCCAGATCACATACTGGGAGAGGAGGAGAGGATAAGAAATGAAAATAGACAGGAGGAATATGTAGAGGAGGAGTGAGAGAATGAGAAGTTTCCTTATAACGTGATTTGGTGTGTATATGTATGCGTGTGTGCGCGCGTGTGTGTTCTCTCTGTGTTTGCGTTTGTTTGCTCGCGATTGAGTAGTCTAAGAGTGTGGCTAATGGCAGAAGGAAACGGGTTGTGCAACAAAAGCGAGAAATGTCCCCCTGATGAGCTGTGAGGTATGAGTTCTCTCCCTTGTAAATGGCGTCTTATCACGAAACGCGTCACCTCGTTGCACACGAAGACCAGAGTGATTCAAGATCAGTCATTCCATCTCCTTTCGTTACAAGTGTGACCATAATTGCGTTTCCAAACTGTGGACATTAATTGTTTTTATAGAAAATGGTTGCGTTACCGATGATCATGTGGTCTAGAAAAACGGAACTATACACTAGCTGTTCCCCAATAAAGATTTCCCGCCAAAAATGGCAGTATCACTTTTTTCCTAAATTGGTTTTATTTTTGGTTAAAAATACAGGTCACCCTGCACGAGTACGATTAGCTGTAATAATGATGAAAGCTTCGATCTCTTTTTAAACAAAATCAGGCAGACGATGTGGCAGTGATTAACGTCTTGTCCCGTCACATTAAGTGGTTCGTAGTATTAGAGAGTCGCACACTGTCAGCTCTGAGGATGAGGTCCGCTACAGCAAACACCATCAGAAGACAGCTTCACACAGCCAGCAATGTTAACGTCAGCGACCAGACAATTCGCAACCGTCTACACGAGGCAAACTTGCGTTCAAGACGACCAGCAGTACGGCCTTTGCTCACCCCAGCTCACCGTGGAGCGCGTTTAGCCTGCCACGAAGGAGGTTATGCCTCATGCCACCGCACCAGCAACGACCGGTTTTAGCGACCGGGTAGTTGCTGGGGCGACTAAAATCCTAGTTACCCAGCAGAAGAGCGTCAGAGGAGGAGAGGGAAAGATTGGCAGGGGTGAAGGGGAGAGGGAAGATATAAAATCTGGTGCTGGGGAGAGGGGGAGGAAGTCCGCTGGCAGCTCGGGTTCCGGGTCTTTGACAAAGAATCAAAGGCCTGGACCCCTTTCTTCCAAGCCCCATCAGCCTCTCGAAACGGAGAACCGTTTCGGGGGGGTTGATGGAACATGAAGAGATGGACGAGGGTCCAAAAGATAGAGAGACATAATTGTGCTCTCGGAGATGAAAATTTTAGCATTCTTTTACTTAATTTTTATGTCCATTTTACAATGGAACATCCGAGGGATAAGGGCAAATTATGAGGAGCTATGCTGTCTGCTGACAGAGCATCGACCTGAAGTATTGGCCCTTCAGGAAACTCTCCTGTCAGAAAAACATCCTATAGATATTACTGGTTATTCCTCTCTAGATTGTTTATCTTCTAGAGGCGTTTCACTCTTTATCCATAGAAATGTCCCATTTAATCCAATTTTACTTAATACAAGTTTACCAGCAGTTGCAGCTAGAGTATCTCTTTTTAAATCCCTCACAGTTTGTTCTCTATATCTGACACCATCAATAAATGTAACTAAAAGTGAACTTGAGAATTTGGTCCAACAGTTACCTACCCCTTTTTTGTTGTTGGGAGATTTTAATGGACGCTCTCCCCTGTGGGGTAGTGATCGTACCGATTCTCAGGGTAAAATAATTGAAGACATTTTAGACTCGTTAAACCTAGTGACTTTGAACGAGGGTGCTCCAACTTTTTCCTGTTCTAGAACTGCTTCTTTGTCCCACATTGATATATCGATCTGTGATCCCTTATTACTTTTGGATTTTAAATGGACAGTTTTAGAAGATCTCCATGGCAGCGACCATTTCCCGGTTTTATTAAAACATGATTCAGATAACCTTGAGCAAACTCATGGCAGGTGGAAACTGAAACAAGCTAACTGGAGTCTGTTTTCTAACCTGTCTGAGGCCCAGCTACGTGCTAAGAAACAGGAATTTTCAAATGCCTTAGATCCAATACAGCTTTATACCGACATAGTTATTAACAGTGCCAAGGAGTCCATTCCGCAAACTTCGTCAAACCCTCACACACTTAAAAAACCCTGGTTTGACGATGAATGTAGAAAACTTCAGCAAGCTCGTAAAAAAGCCTTAAGAACTATGTTTTTACACCCAAGCACTGAAAATAAACAAAACCACCAACGTTTGCGAGCGCAATGCCGACAGCTCTTCAAACGAAAGAGAAGAGAATCGTGGAGAGGTTTCTGCTCCACGCTAAATTCGAAAGCGAAACTGTCGAAGGTGTGGAAAGTAGTCCGCAAACTCAAAAATAGAAGTAACAAACAGGTGAGCCCATGCCTTACTGTGCAGGGTGACGTAATCGGAGATAAAAAATTAGTAGCTGATCTTTTGGCTTCTTCTTTTGCTGCAAATTCTTCCTCTGAAAATTATTCTGTCCCTTTTCAAACAGTTAAAACCCGTAAAGAAAAACAACAGTTAAATTTTACCTCCGACAATTCTGAAGATTACAATATTCCGTTTTCATTAGTCGAGCTTGACGATGCAATTAACAAAAGTGCAGATTCAGCAGTTGGACCGGATGATGTACATTATCAATTTCTCAGACATTTAACAAGGTACTCACGGTCTCAACTGCTGGACATCTTCAATCAGCTCTGGATCACTGGCACCTTTCCTTCCTCCTGGAGAAAGGCCATTATTGTCCCCATCCCTAAACCTGGCAAAGACCATACTAACCCGACAAACTATAGACCAATAGCCTTAACATCTTGCTTATGCAAGACGCTAGAAAGAATGGTTTATTCTCGCTTACTGTGGTATCTAGAAACAAATAATATTTTATCCAACACTCAGTGTGGCTTTCGAAGTGGTCGAAGTACCGTTGACCACCTGGTGCGACTGGAAACTTTTATCCGTAACGCGTTCGTCCAGGGTGAACATGTCGTTGCCATCATGTTTGATTTGGAAAAAGCTTATGACACCACATGGAAATATGGCATTCTTTCAGATTTACAAGAAATTGGTTTGAAGGGACATTTACCTCTGTTTATATCCAATTTTCTAACGGACAAAATTTTTCAGGTTAAGGTTGGGGGATCTTTGTCAGATACGAGAGAACAGGAGATGGGAGTGCCTCGGGGTAGCATCTTGTCTCCCTTGCTGTTTAATATTAAAATAAATAACATTGTTCGTTCCGTTAAACGGGGAATTGACAATTCTTTATTTGTCGACGATTTCGCATTGGTAGCCAAAGGTAAAACTTTGGCATCTGCAGAACGTCAGTTACAGTTATGTGTCAAGGCCGTTGAAGACTGGGTTTTACAAAATGGTTTTAAATTTTCTGAAGCAAAACAGATGTAACAGATGCCGCCACTGAGATCCTTGGCAAGCACCGACCAAAGAAGAAGCCGTGGATCACACCTGAACTTTTGGATCTGTGTGATAAACGAAGAGAGTTAAAAAAGAAAAAGAACACCTCACAGGGAGCTGATGTCTACCGAAAAATCAACAATGACATCCGAAAAGGCATGCGCACAGCAAAGGAGAACTGGATAGAAGATCAATGCCAGGAAATAGAGAACAATCTGAACAAGAACAACAGCAAGAAGGCCTACCAGACTGTGAAACGGCTGACAAGTGTTAAACAGCCCAAAGTCTCCACTATCCAAAGCAAGTCTGGCATTTGCCTTACAGAAGAACAAGAAGTCTTGGACAGATGGACAGAGTACTGCTCTGACCTTTACAACCATACACCAAATGGAGACCCATCAGTTCTAGCATGTCCCGAGAGCAGAGAAGAAGAAGAAATCCTCCCAATTCTCCGGGAAGAAGTTGAGGCAGCAGTGCAATCGCTGAAGAAAGGGAAGTCAGCGGGAGTGGACAACATACCAGCGGAACTGCTACAAGCAGGAGGAGAAGCGATGACTGATGCTCTCACCATTATCTGTAACAAGATCTGGCAGAGTGGGGAATGGCCTACACCATGGACCCAGTCGCTTGTCATCACTCTTCCCAAAAAAGGTAACCTTCAGGAGTGTGAAAATTACCGCACCATCAGCCTCATCAGCCATCCCAGCAAGGTCCTCCTGAAAATAATACTCAACAGGTTGAAACCACAAGCTGAACAAATCATAGCTGAAGAACAAGCAGGATTCATGGCAGGGCGAAGTACCACTGAACAGATTTTCAACCTCAGAATAATCTGTGAGAAATACCTACAGCACCAACAACATCTATATCATGTGTTCATAGACTTCAAGAAGGCATTTGACCGAGTCTGGCATGCAGCTCTATGGGCAACCATGAAAGTGTACAACATCAGCCCTAAAATTATAGAAGTCATCAAAAGCCTGTATGACAAGGCTACCAGTGCAGTCCTCCATAACAGCGTCATCGGGAACTGGTTCAGAACAACAATCGGTGTGCGTCAAGGATGCCTACTCTCTCCAACACTCTTCAACATCTTCCTAGAGCGCATCATGTCAGATGCTCTTGCAGATCACGAAGGCACAGTCAGCATAGGGGGCAGAGCAATCTCCAATCTTCGTTTTGCGGATGATATTGATGGATTGGCTGGAGAGGAACAAGAACTTGAACAGCTTGTACAGAGGCTTGACACCACCTCCAGAGCTTATGGAATGGAAATAAGTGCAGAGAAGACCAAAATGATGACCAACAACACCAATGGCATCAACACGGACATCAAAGTACAAGGCCAATCCCTCAACACAGTGCACAGCTTCAAATATTTAGGAGCCATTGTGTCAGACAATGGGTCTCGACAGGAAGTCCTCTCCAGGATCGCACAAACAACTGCTGCCCTGACAAGGTTGAAGCCCATTTGGAAAGACAGAACCATCAGTCTACATTCCAAAGTAAGACTGCTGCGCTCTCTGGTCATCTCCATCTTCCTATATGCTTGCGAAGCATGGACCCTCACAGCAGATCTCCAACGAAGAATACAAAGCATGGAGATGAGGTGCTACAGAAGACTTCTGTGCATTTCCTATACCCAACACATCACCAACGTTGAAGTCCGACAGACCATCACACAAGCCATTGGACAACACGATGACCTGCTCACAGTGGTGAAGAAACGGAAACTCCGATGGTATGGCCACGTCACCAGATCATCAGGCCTTGCAAAGACCATTCTGCAAGGCACTGTGCAAGGAGGTAGAAGAAGGGGGAGACCGAAAAAGAGGTGGGAGGACAACATTCGAGAATGGACTGGTTTGACACTGAGCGAAGCCATGAGGGCTGCTGAGGACAGAGAAAGATGGAGTATGCTGGTTAAGCGATCATCTGTGGTGCCCCTACGACCTTCGGGTTATGGGACAGGATAGGATAGGATAGGAAGCAAAAACTGAATGTATCCACTTTTCCCAGCACCGGGGAGTTATTCAAGACCCTACTATTCTCCTCAATAAAACTCCAATAAAGGCGGTCCAACAAGTCAAATTTTTGGGGGTTATTTTTGATCAAAAGTTATCTTTCATTCCTCATCTGAAAATTTTGAAAACTAAGTGTCAACAGGCCTGCAATTTGCTCAAGGTTATCAGTGGTACAGACTGGGGTGCTGACAAGAAAACTTTATTGCTGTTATATCGTTCTTTAATTAGATCCAAGTTAGACTATGGTTGCATTGTCTATGGTTCTGCTAGAAAATCTTATCTTAAGATGCTAGATCCAGTTGCCCATCAGGCACTACGCATTGCTTTGGGTGCGTTTCGCACTTCCCCTTGTGAAAGCCTTTACGTGGAAGCTAACGAACCTCCGCTGGAGCTGAGACGTACAAAATTGTCAATGAATTACTATTTAAAATTAAAAACTGATCCTATGAACCCTGCTTATGACTGTGTTTTCAACCCAGATTTTGTTCAGAAATTTGAAGCCAAACCTAACACAATTCCTCCGTTTGGCATCAGAATGCAAGCTCATTTGGTAAAAGCAGGCATTGATGTTGCTTCCATCAACGACGATGAGCTTCGGACTGAAGCTCCCCCATGGAAATTATGTATCCCAAACATTAATTGGCAGTTGTCCGCTTTCCTTAAAAACAATACATCCGAAACCGTATATAACCAACTTTATTTAGAACAGTGTGCTTTATACCCAGGATATGAACAACTTTTTACAGACGGGTCAAAGAAAGGAGATTCAGTTGCTGCTGCGTCGGTCTCCGGGAGACACTTAGACCAGCCTTTGCAACAGCGTTTACCTGATTTTTTGTTCTGTTTATACAGCTGAGCTCAAGGCAATTCATTTAGCTCTGAAACAAGTTTATCAATCCAAAAGAACCTCATTTTTAATCATGTCTGATTCATTGTCAGCACTTCAGGCTCTTTCCACGAGAAAGATATCACACCCTTTTCTGGCAGAGATCCATGACCTCCATACACAACTTGTTTCTGAGGGTAAAAAGATAGTTTTTATGTGGGTCCCTGGTCACATGGGTATCCGCGGCAATATTGCAGTAGACAGGGCGGCTAAAGATGCTCTGCATCTCGATTTCCCTCCAGAGATTTTCCAGTTTGTGCCCTACTCTGACCTACGTTGTATGACTGGATCTTATTGTAAACGACTGTGGCAGACTGACTGGTCTAACCATGTCAACAACAAATTATTTCAAATTCTTCCCGATTTGTCCACTTCTTTGCCTAACTTTGCATCCACTCGCAAAGAAGAAACAGTGTTATCTCGCCTTCATATTGGGCATACTTATGTCACCCACAGTTTCCTTTTAAAAGGAGAAGAACCACCATGGTGCTTTGCCTGTGATCAATCTTTTTCCGTTCGCCATTTTATGTCTGAATGTGCTGATTTGATTGAGGAAAGGGAAACATATTTTGGTTCCATACCTTTCAAAGAGATTTTTAAAGTATGTAATGGTCAACATCTGTTTCAATTTTTACATGATGTTGGTTTGTTCTATCGCATATAAATCGTATCGACATGTTTTGTTTAGTTTGGATTTTATTAGGACTGAATTTAGTGATTTGATTGAAGAAAGAGAATATATTTTTAATACATCAGTTTTAAAGAAGTCTCTTAAAGAGGTGTCATGTGAAAGTTTGTTTGTGTATTTAAGAGTAACAGGCTTGTGTTTTAAGACTTGAATCATTTTATAATATTTTAAGATAACGTCTCTCTGGTCCTGATTTGGCTCGGAAGAGTCCGCTGGACCTAAAGCAATAACCTTGTATTGTATTGGCCTGGGCTCGGCGTCATTTGGTGTGGACTAGGCAACATTGGTCAAGGGTGCTCTTTACAGACGAGTCTCGGTTCTCCTTGTCTTTCAACGACCGTTGAGTGAATGTTTGGAGGCGTCCACGGGAGCGTTTTGCTGATGCGACGGTGCGCGAGCATGACCGCTTTGGTGGTGGATCTGTCATGATGTGGGGTGGCTTCGCATTAAACTTCAGAACACCCCTGCTCCAAATTCATGGCAACTTAAACGGTATTGGCTACAGGGATGACGTCCTACAACCTAGGGTTCTCCCAGATCTGCGGGCCATTGGGGAAGATGCCATACTACAGGACGATAATGCCAGACCCCACCGAGCGCGTATCGTCAATGATTTCCTGCAGCAACAGCACATCATAAGGATGGATTGGCCGGGTCGATCACCCGATTTGAACCCCATAGAACATCTGTGGGATATCTTGGGTCGACAGACACGGGCAAACCTCCCTCCAGGAGCTATCCTTGAAGTTCTGGCCCAAGTTCTCCAGCAAGAGTGGTTGGCCATCCCAGGAAACATCCTCCATAACCTGATACGGTGCATGAGCCAACGATGCCAAGACTGCATTGATGCAAACGGTGGCCACACCCGATACTGACTCTATAGATTTTTGGTTTCTAAAGTTTTGATTTTGTAAATGAGGGGTATGTCCAGTTAAATTGAATTTACTCGAATTTTAAGCGACTGATGTCTAAAATCTTAATTTTTATTGATGCAGAAATGATTGCAATAAAATATGATGAACTAATAAATTGAATTCGTGTTCCTGATTTAAAGAGAGACCCATATGTCCAAGTGGCCCTTGTATTATTAGGCGAAATGTATCGACTAGAAAATTTTGTATTTTAGGGAGGTTCAAATTGGAACTTGATTTGCTTTTGATCGTCGACTTCTTCTTCTTTCCCGCGACACCCCTCAAAATACACACACGTAGACTGACAAATAAAGAACGTGAAAGTGAATGTAAAAGAAAATATAGCAGAATTCACGCCAAGATATAAACCTAATGGCTTCCTAAAAGCTCTCATCAATTATACACACGTGTCTATCTATGCCTTCCACACTAATCTTCAGGGCAAAGAAGACGAAGAAGAAAGAGGATGAGGAGAAGGACGATAACAGCAAAAGAAAAAAAAACTATACTAACGAAAATAAAGAAAAATTAGAAGAAGACGATGATGAAGAAGAACAACACGAATAAGTAGAATGCCAGAAGTCAAAATGTGATCAATAAGTCTCCGATGCCATATAAAGAACAACAATAAGAAGAACAAGAGACAGTGACAGTGTGAATTTAAAGCACTAAATTTGTAGAAAGTGGGGATACTATTTATACTGAAACCCCCGGCACCCAAACGGGTCACTATGAGAAAGTAAACAAGCGAAGGATCTAATATGCTTAATTAATACTAGTGAAGGTATCCGCAAAGGAAAACTGATTAATTTCAGTTCAGTTATTCTTGAGGTAAGGCAATCAGTGTGCTTTGAATATTAAAAGAACTGTAAAAATCGGAACGCTGGACGACCGACAACCAAGCTGCTTTTGAAAAGTGGCCCATGATTTTTAAATGCCAGGCCACTAACTTAGGTAATGTTTGTATGAGGTTTGGTCAAAATCCGTTCAGTGGCTATTGAGATGTGGCTTCCAACGCACCGACCGCCCGACCGACCTTATGCTCGTTCTGATTCCCCCGACTATTTGAAAGTATTACCAGATAAATCTGGAATTACAGACAGGAATTTCTTATGACAAAAATTGAAGAAGATGTCCTTTGAAAAACAGACCCATTCTCAAGCAAGTTTTAGAGAAGCGAGTGATTGTTAGCTTGGCGACTATTACCTATGAAGAAAATAACTTTTAGGTAGTGATTGTTAGCTTGGCGACTATTACCTATGAAGAAAATAACTTTTAGGTAGTGGTTGTTAGCTTGGCGACTATTACCTATGAAGAAAATAACTTTTAGGTAGTGTTTGTTAGCTTGGCGACTATTACCTATGAAGAAAATAACTTTTAGGTAGTGATTGTCAGCTTGGCGACTATTACCTATGAAGAAAATAACTTTTAGGTAGTGATTGTTAGCTTGGCGACTATTACCTATGAAGAAAATAACTTTTAGGTAGTGGTTGTTAGCTTGGCGACTATTACCTATGAAGAAAATAACTTTTAGGTAGTGATTGTTAGCTTGGCGACTATTACCTATGAAGAAAATAACTTTTAGGTAGTGATTGTTAGCTTGGCGACTATTACCTATGAAGAAAATAACTTTTAGGTAGTGGTTGTTAGCTTGGCGACTATTACCTATGAAGAAAATAACTTTTAGGTAGTGGTTGTTAGCTTGGCGACTATTACCTATGAAGAAAATAACTTTTAGGTAGTGGTTGTTAGCTTGGCGACTATTACCTATGAAGAAAATAACTTGTAGGTAGTGATTGTTAGCTTGGCGTCTATTACCTATGAAGAAAATAACTTTTAGGTAGTGATTGTTAGCATGGCACTATTACCTATGAAGAAAATAACTTTTAGGTAGTGGTTGTTAGCTTGGCGATTATTACCTATGAAGAAAATAACTTTTAGGTAGTGATTGTTAGCTTGGCGACTATTACCTATGAAGAAAATAACTTTTAGGTAGTGGTTGTTAGCTTGGCGACTATTACCTATGAAGAAAATAACTTTTAGGTAGTGGTTGTTAGCTTGGCGACTATTACCTATGAAGAAAATAACTTTTAGGTAGTGATTGTTAGCTTGGCGACTATTACCTATGAAGAAAATAACTTTTAGGTAGTGATTGTTAGCTTGGCGACTATTACCTATGAAGAAAATAACTTTTAGGTAGTGGTTGTTAGCTTGGCGACTATTACCTATGAAGAAAATAACTTTTAGGTAGTGGTTGTTAGCTTGGCGACTATTACCTATGACGAAAATAACTTTTAGGTAGTGATTGTTAGCTTGGAGACTATTACCTATGAAGAAAATAACTTTTAGGTAGTGGTTGTTAGCTTGGCGACTATTACCTATGAAGAAAATAACTTTTAGGTAGTGATTGTTAGCTTGGCGACTATTACCTATGAAGAAAATAACTTTTAGGTAGTGGTTGTTTCACCTAAGGCAGTGATTGCTAGCTTGGCGACTATTACCTATGAAGAAAATAACTTTTAGGTAGAGGTTGTCTCACCTAAGGCAGTGATTGTTAGCTTGGCGACTATTACCTATGAAGAAAATAACTTTTAGGTAGAGGTTGTCTCACCTAACTATTACCTATGAAGAAAAAAACTTTTAGGTAGTGGTTGTCTCACCTAAGGCAGTGGGACCGGAGTTGAATGACAGCATCTTGAATATAATCCTCAATAGACGCCATCTTCCCATAGGTTCCTTCCTCCCATAGGATCCTTCCTCCCATAGGTTACATCCTCCCATAGGTTACATCCTCCCATAGGTTCCTTCCTCCCATAGGTTACATCCTCCCATAGGTTACATCCTCCCATAGGTTCCTTCTCATAGGTTACATCCTCCCATAGGTTACATCCTCCCATAGGTTCCTTCCTCCCATAGGTTACATCCTCCCATAGGTTACATCCTCCCATAGGTTACATCCTCCCATAGGTTCCATCCTACCATAGGTTCCTTCCTCCCATAGGTTACATCCTCCCATAGGTTACGTCCTCCCATAGGTTACATCCTCTCAAAGGTTACATCCTACCATAGGTTCCTTCCTCCCATAGGTTACATCCTCCCATAGGTTACATCCTCCCATAGGTTACATCCTCCCATAGGTTACATCCTACCATAGGTTCCTTCCTGCCATAGGTTACATCCTCCCATAGGTTACATCCTACCATAGGTTCCTTCCTCCCATAGGTTACATCCTCCCATAGGTTCCATCCTACCATAGGTTCCTTCCTGCCATAGGTTTCATCCTCCCATAGGTTACGTCCTCCCATAGGTTACATCCTAGCATATGTTACATCCTACCATAGGTTTCTTCCTTCCATAGGTTACATCCTACCATAGGTTACATCCTACATAGGTTACATCCTACCATAGGTTCCTTCCTGCCATAGGTTAGATCCTCCCATAGGCTACATCCTACCATAAGTTACATCCTACATAGGTTACAGCCTACCATAGATTCCTTCCTGCAATAGGTTACATCCTACATAGGTTACATCCTACCATAGGTTCCTTCCTGCCATAGGTTACATCCTCTCATAGGTTACATCCTACCATAGGTTACATCCTACATAGGTTACATCGTACCATAGGTTCCTTCCTGCCATAGGTTACATCCTCCCATAGGTTCCTTCCTCCCATAGGTTACATCCTCCCATAGGTTACATCCTCCCATAGGTTCCTTCCTCCCATAGGTTACATCCTCCCATAGGTTACATCCTCCCATAGGTTCCTTCCTCCCATAGGTTCCATCCTCCCATAGGTTACGTCCTCCCATAGGTTACATCCTCTCAAAGGTTACATCCTACCATAGGTTCCTTCCTCCCATAGGTTACATCCTCCCATAGGTTACATCCTCCCATAGGTTACATCCTCCCATAGGTTACATCCTACCATAGGTTCCTTCCTGCCATAGGTTACATCCTCCCATAGGTTACATCCTACCATAGGTTCCTTCCTCCCATAGGTTACATCCTCCCATAGGTTCCATCCTACCATAGGTTCCTTCCTGCCATAGGTTACATCCTCCCATAGGTTACGTCCTCCCATAGGTTACATCCTAGCATATGTTACATCCTACCATAGGTTTCTTCCTTCCATAGGTTACATCCTACCATAGATTCCTTCCTGCAATAGGTTACATCCTACATAGGTTACATCCTACCATAGGTTCCTTCCTGCCATAGGTTACATCCTCTCATAGGTTACATCCTACCATAGGTTACATCCTCCCATGGGTGCCGTCCCATCTTGGTTGCCCACCAGCCACACTGGATACTCTGTTCTTGGCATAAAGATGTTTTTTTCCTGAGGACTCCATTCACGTGCCTTCTTACGCTTTGGAAAATCTGTGTTTGGATTTTCAGCAAACCCAGCTAGTTGATACGCTGACGAGCTGAAAGCACAGCGAAATGGCCATCTATGGCACACATCCACAAGTGCAAACCCTTAGCAGCAGAGAAAGGGAGATAATAGATCTTAACTATCATTCCCTCATTCCCAGAAGGGCAGCATATAATAAGGAGAATGTCCAGGGTTGCGTCGATAAACTCCGGTTCCATCTCTGTGGGCGAGACACCTATATAACAATATAATTTGAGTTCTACACAACTTCTTGCCTCCCTGTATGCTCCGGGGATTCTCAGCCAAGTGCATCTCATTCGAGTCCAAGAAAGAAAACATATTAACATCGGCCAAGAACGATAAAATTATCCAAGAAAGAAAATCATTCTCAACAAAAATATGCACGCAGATATATGGATTGATCCAATGCTAACCAACCAATCATAATATCATTTGCATGATGCTCAGCAATTTTTGGGATAAAGAAACTGATTTTGTTTCCTTTTCCTGAAAATGTGGATTTTAACATCCGTTTGAGCACTATAGGCCTTTATATTTTGTCAATGCAATGAAACATCGAGGTATGTATCGTTGGGTCATTTCGTATCTGCATGCATAATTTGTTGAGAATTATTTCTTTCTTGGGTAATTTAATCAGGAGTAAATTTTAATTTAAAAAAAAAACAAACGCTACGAACATTCTTAACATGAAGTCACATTTCTGTAAAAGAGATCTAATTTTAACATCGAGATTTGAACCTACGTCTCCAGAGCTGCTTGCCAAATGACCATTATAGTACCTGATCCACTCTGCTTAATTTGCAGGTTCAAGCTTGAAAAGCGCCTTGAACAGTTCTTTGAGCTAGTAAGAGAGTAAACTATGCAAGAACGCATATTTTACTTATTAGCATATTTACTAACGTCGCAATAACCAAATTCAGCATATACGGTCATTAGTGCATATAGAAACTTTTCTTTCTTTCTTTGGGGAGAACGAACAGCACCAACAACATCTATATCATGTGTTCGTAGACTTCAAAAAGGCGTTTGACCGAGTCTGGCATGCAGCTCTGTGGGCAACCATGAGAGTGTACAACATCAGCCCTAAAATTGTTGAAGTCATTAAAAGCCTGTATGACAAGGTTACTAGTGCAGTCCTCCACAACAGCGCCATCGGAAACTGGTTCAGAACAACAATTGGTGTGCGTCAGGGATGCCTACTCTCTCCAACAC
>CM072518.1:73553251-73633251 GCA_036898135.1 Oncomelania hupensis | reverse complement strand
CATTAATTGTCCCTAGAATTTCTTTCTTATTGAGAAGAAATAATGTTGCACTTTAGAAATTTTTTTCTAAACTAAAATGGGCAAAAAACGGTATTAAATAACCTCTAACAAAGATGTATTGGCATAAAAAGAATCCCACTAAAAGTATTATGGAAGTTATAACTTCTAAAACTTTTTCATAAAACCAAACTAAATACATTTGGAAAAAAAGCGGGTTTGATATTGCGTTGCACAGACGATGTTGCTATCGTGGAATGCTTGCTTGATATGTTACTTTGTACTGCCGTTGATATTTCTCCTTTTTATTTTGCATACTTATTATATTTCACATGACTGCACTTTCCCTTGGACGGGTAAAAAGCCTCTCCAGGCTTTAAACTTGAGAAAGAAAGGGAAAATAGCATTACAATTATTGAGGTGTACCCTATAACAAGAAGGAAAAGTCATTTAAAAGTTGTTTCTTATCAGAATCTTTTTTCAGGTTCATCACCAGCGCTGTCATCAACCTCGTTGCTGTAGAGATGTATAGGCACTTTTACAAAGCAATCATTCATTCATTTATGAATACATTAATTCCATATTTAAGATATAATAATAATAATAATAATAATAATAATAATAATAATAATAATAATAATAATAATAATAATAATACAGGATGCTATCGGGTGCTTTTTTTTCTTCGAACTCAAAGCGCGGCGATCTTAAGAAATCTCTATTACAGAAGGCGGAAGAAAAATCAATGTTAAAAATGTTGAAATGTAGAGATTGACTGCATCCAATACCAATACTGAAGGGAAGTATTTTGTTATTACTGAAGTTGGTTTCTGGTTGAGACTTCCGGTTGACGCTAACAGGCTGTGTACGACCCGAGCTCTACTGAATTTTGTGATTTTGCGGTGTTTACTGTGTCTTGTTGTGAGTTTTGTATTGTGTAATTGTTGTCTCATGGATCCTCAAGTAAGTGTAGCGTTGCTTTGCCTCTCTTTTTATGTTCGTTTGTTTACTCTATCGTTTTTTCGCTTCGTTCATTGTGCGATCTCGCACCCACGTAGTCCGCCATTGTGTTCCGAAATTCCATCCACAAGCTACACACGCGATAAGCTATTGTCATTGAAGTCGAAATGTTCACAGCTTGCTCCCGACCTTGTGTTCCGATTAAAAGAGTTATCGATCGGCCGTCATTTGCCCAGAAAACGGACTAGTCGGGGAGGCAAACGTAAACAAAACATCTCGTCTATCCCTGTTGTCCTTTCAAACAGATCGCCTATGCTTTCCAACACTGACCCCACGCTACATATTACGTCACACAATGAGTGTACCACTAGGCCTCAGAATCATCGCTGTAACACAGAAAATCTCATTCACATCAACCTCTCCCCTCAACCACTATCTTCACACCTCGATAGCCACAGCCCTTTACGCGTTGCATCATTCAACGCTCAGTCATTGGGTCCTAACGAAAAACGTACGGCTTTGCGTGAATTCATCTCAGACACGCAGACTGACATCATGTTCATACAAGAAACCTGGTTTCGGCAGACTGGTGACGAGGGTAAATGCTCTGATTTAACCCCTTCTGGCTATTCTGTATGTTCGTTACCTCGCTCAAATCGTGGTGGAGGCCTCGCTATCATTTACAGAAACAGTCTGTCCCGTCACCTTGGCTTCATCACAGACTTCGCATTCTCTCACTCGTCCTTTGAAGTTGTTCACCTCAGTTTGTCCGTCCCACAGCAGAACATTCACTTCATATGCATATATCGCACCTTTCCAAGCAAGAAGAATAAATTAACTGATGCAATTTTTCACCAAGAATTTCCAGCCCTGCTCGATTATTGCAACACACTGTCAGGAACATACATAGTTTTAGGAGACATTAACTTTCACTTTGACCAACCCCAGCAACCTTCCACCGCAAAAATGATTGAACTTTTAGATCAGTTTAGTCTTTCTCAGTCAGTCACAGAACCCACCCACAGCCGTGGTCACATCATAGATTGGGTTATGCATAGGCCTCAGGATAATGTGGTTAGATCAACTTCAGTCACCCAGGAATTAACATCTGACCATTTCTGTGTCGTGTGCGAACTAAACGTCGCAGCCCCCCCCTCCTCCCCCCATGTTCAGGGAGGCTCGCAGCCTGCGTACCATGGATAGGGATGCTTTCAAGCAAGAGCTTACCGCTAAAGTGACCCCAGAACTCTGCCCCACTGTGGATCAGCTGAATAGTACACTTCATGCGGTGCTTGATCGGCACGCCCCCGTGGCCCAGAAAAAGGTCAAGGCAACACGCTCAGCACCCTGGTACGAGTCTATCAAGGACGAGCTCTCCGAGGCGAAGAAACACCGACGCAAAGCAGAGAAAAAGTGGCTTAAATCGGGTTTAGAAGTCAGCAAGCAGATTTTCACCGCTGCAAAAAAACGGGTCACTAAAATAGTCCAGACTGCCAAAACCCGGTACTTTAGCGACAGAATTAGCAGCAGCGAAACTTGTAAACAGTTGTTCAACATTTGCAATCAGCTAAGGGGTAAGAGCAATGCAACATCACTCCCATCCACGCATCCACCATGTCAGCTACCAGATGTATTTTGTAATTATTTCACACAGAAAGTGGCTGACATAAGGGACGCTCTTGACAGCCATGAGATCCCACTCATTAACCCATTCTCACCTTCCCTCACTACCGCAAAAATGGAAGTTTTTCAACCAGTAACAGAGCAAGAAGTCAAGAAAGTCATCTTAAGCTCAAAACCAACATCTTGCTCTCTTGACCCCATTCCTACCCCCATGTTGATAGAGAATCTTGACCCTCTACTCCCGACCATTACCCACATTATCAACGAGAGTCTGTCCTCTGGTGTTGTTCCGTCTGTGCTCAAAACGGCTGTCATCAAACCCCTCCTTAAAAAGCCAAGTTTAGACAAAAATAATCTAAAGAACTATAGACCTGTTTCAAACCTCTCCTTCCTGTCCAAAGTCATAGAAAAAATTGTTCTCAAACAACCGTTTGCCTACCTATATGATAACGCTTTACTTTGCCCCAACCAGTCTGCCTACCGACCCTTCCACAGCACCGAGACAGCCCTCCTAAAGGTAACCAACGATCTGTTGCTGGCCTTAGATAATGGTAACGTCTCCGTTCTCACCTTACTAGACCTCTCAGCCGCTTTTGACACAGTCGACCACCACATCCTCTTTAACACTATTCAACACTACTTTGGAATCTCCGGCTCGGTCCTGGCTTGGTTCCACTCATATCTTTCCGACAGATCACAAGCAGTCACTGTCGATGGCTGTTTCTCCAGCACAGCAGACTTGGTGTGCGGCGTGCCTCAGGGTTCCGTTTTAGGGCCGGTGTTATTCACTCTGTACACCAAGCCACTGCTTCTCCTGCTTAGAAAGCATGCTGTTGAGAGTCAGTCATTTGCAGACGACACACAACTTTATAAATCCACAGCCCCCTCTCTCATTAATTCCACTGTTCAGACTTTGGAGAACTGCATCACAGACATTAAGTCATGGATGACACGCAACAAGCTTAAGCTTAATGACGACAAAACCGAAGCCCTCCTCATTCACAAGCACAATACCTCCTCCTCACTCCCGCCTCTCCCAACATCGCTTACGGTAGGGACAACAAACATTCAGTTCTCATCCTCAGCAAGAAATCTCGGCTACATTCTCTCCGATGACCTGTCCCTCAACAACCACATCTCCAACATCTGTCGCTCTGCATACACGGCCATACGCCAAATCAGCTCCTTTCGCCACTATCTTACGCTCACTGCCACCAAAACCCTAGTCTGCGCTCTCGTCCTCTCTCGTCTTGACTATTGCAACTCTCTCCTCGCTGGCTCCCCAAAACACATCATTGACAAGCTACAAAAGGTTCAGAACTCAGCAGCTAGACTAGTATTCCGAGCTAAGAAACGCGATCACATCACACCTCTACTACATTCCCTTCACTGGCTTCCTGTGCAAGCACGCATAGAGTACAAACTCTCTGTTCTCTGTCACAACTTCTTCACAGATTCTTGTCCCTCCTACCTTGCTGATCTACTGTCTGTCTACTCCCCTTCACGCACTTTAAGATCTTCTGCCGACACTCGCACACTCAAGGTCCCCGTCACCCGCACTAAGAAAGACATACGGCCAACGTGCATTCGCTTACTCCCACCTAAGCAGTGGAACTCCCTTCCCTCCCATATCCGCAACATACAATCAACACAAGCATTCAAAAAGGCCCTCAAAACCCACCTCTTCAAACTTCACTATTCAGAATGATCTGTATCCCGCTGCCATTCTCTCCTCTTTGTCTCTGTCTGATCCGTAAGTGTATATACGGCTGTACATATTTATACTGTTTTTCCTCCTGGGCCTAACCGGGCATATAAATAGCTGTGAATATGATTTTGCTATTCTATTTGTCTTTTCTGTCATTTGTGTACATAGTTGTAAATTGTAATTTGTGTACATAAGTGTAAATAATTTGTACCCTTACTGTTCTGTCTTTTGGTGTATTGTAGCGAAAGCGATGTTTTATCGAGTGCACGTACTTATATGTAATGACTATGTAAAGCGTGGTGAGTCTGGTCATAGGCTGGAGTACCCGCTATATAAAAATCCGTTATTATTATTATTTGTTGTTTTTTCCCCAGTGAGAAAGAAGAAGTAAAATGTCCTTTTGTTTGTTCAAGGATTGAATGGCGTGTTTATTGATTCATTTATATAGTCGTTAGTTCTCGTACATTCATTTTAATTTAACTTTAATTTTATGTATTTTTTATTACTTCCAAAAAGTTAGTTTTGTCCATAAGAAAGAAGAACATGGAATTTTTGCATGTTAAACTGCTCAAGTTTCAATGAACTCAAGAGGACGCGTTATCAACGTTTTTATTAGTTCCCGAATAAATGACATTTAAATCTCCCCACACTAATAATCCTTTACCTGTTAAGAGAAATAACAATTTACTTTTACAAAGCAATCAAGGGTTAGCTTTGCAAAAAAACGTTACTAACAAAAGTACACATCGTGGCCTCTCAATTTCGACAAGAAATGGACAAAAGACGTTTGTTTATTTGCTTGTTTGCTTTAATCTCTTTTCCAAAGGAAATGATAAAACAACAGACGATCAATTATGTCCTTGTGTTTGGTCTCATTATTTCGATGAAAAAGACAACATTAAGCCAAATGTGTATTTTTAATTCCTTCTCAAACTTTGGAGGTTAGGAAGCGTCCAGTTCGGTTTTTTATTTATGTTTTGCGTACATCTAGTTTCGTCACCATCTTTCGTGATACACTGATGGCACAATAATGAAGGATTTCATAAGTGTGGGTTCGGGCACTGACTAGATAGACTAACGTTTCCCGGCGTGTCGTAAAAGGCGACTAACAGGGGTGATGTCAGCAAGCCCTCACTGGGCGAAAGTCTTCTACCTAGAAGTAACTGGCCAGGACGTAGGAACCTCACGTAAAATAGTTTCAACGACCACGTGCTCAGGGACAATGCAAGCCACACTGTACTCGTGGATTTCGGCTGTGGCCAACAGCCTGGAGAGGATTGGGCCTGCCAGGTCTTTCTTGCCCAAGACACACAGTATGATAAAAAGAACTATTCACTCCATACTGGATCAGTCGTCGCCCGGGTCACCAAGGACCGCGCCTTCCGTTGACCACCTGGACGGAGATGATAAGTATGTAATTGATGGAAAACTTAGCAAGATCAGCACTAGAGACAAGAGCCTCAACACGGCGCACAGCTTCAAGCCTCAACATGGCGCACAGCTTCAAATATTTAGGAGCATTGTATCAAACAATGTGTTTCGACAGAAAGTCCTCTCCAGGATCGCACAAAACAACTGCTGCCCTGACAAGGTTGAAGCCCACTTGGAAAGAAAGGGATCATCACTGACATTCCAAGGTAAGGCCGCGGCGCTACCTTGTCATCTCCATCTTCCTATACGCTTGCGAAACATGGACCCTCATCTGGGCATTTCATATACGCAGCACATCACCAACGACGAAGTTCGACAGACCATCATATAAACGATTGGACAACATGATGACATGCTCAGAGTGGTAAAGAAACGGAAACTCCGATGGTATGGCCACGTCACTAGAGCATCAGGCCTTTAAAAGACCATCCTGCACGGCACGGTGCAAGTAGGCAGAAGAGGGAGACAGAAAAAGAGGTTGGAGGACAACATTCAAGAATATACT
This sequence comes from Oncomelania hupensis, assembly GCA_036898135.1. Lineage (NCBI taxonomy): Eukaryota > Metazoa > Mollusca > Gastropoda > Littorinimorpha > Pomatiopsidae > Oncomelania > Oncomelania hupensis. The sequence goes on along the minus strand of CM072518.1, from coordinate 73,627,027 downwards.
GGCTTGACACTGAGCGAAGTCATGAGGATTGCTGAATTTAGAGGAAGATTGAGTACGCTGGTTAAACGATCATCTGTGGTGCACCAACGACTTTCGAGTTACGGGATAAGATAGGACTCATAAGTAGGGGGAGTGGGGTCGGGGAGGGGAAGTAGGGAGAGAGAGAGAAGGGGGAAGGGTGGGAGTGTGGGGTGCACGAAGAGAAAGTGGGGATAATACGATGGAGGGCCAGGACAGTAAGACAGTGTACATGTACCTTGCAATACAGTGCTTTTGGGGCTATAACAAAATAATCAAGGTTAGTTGGTTTGTCCGAAGAATGTTGAGTTTTAAACGCTGTCTAAAAATGCGCAGAAATCAAGCTTTGTGTGTGTGTGTGTGTTGTTGTTGTTGTTGTCTTTGGCCCAATCCTATCCTATCCTATCCTATGCCGTAACTCGGAGGTCGTAGGGGCACCACAGATATTCGTTTAACAAGCGTACTCAATCTTTCCCTGTCCTCAGCAACCCCGACTGTTTCGCTCAAGGTCAAACCAGTCCACTCTCGAACGCTGTCCCCCCACCTCTCTCTCGGTCTCCCTCTTCCTCCATCTCCTTGCACTGTGCCCAAAATTAATAATAAATTGGCCCAATAATGTCGAAAAATTTCAAGTGCATTCTTCCATCTTGGTATAGACAGGAAACTTGGAATTAGAGTAAATAATTATGTTATATGTCGTCGTTGTTATTGTTATTGGCCGAAGAAAGTAGAGAGTTTTTGAAGACGATCCCACTCGATTCTACGTCTATCAGAAATCGAATTTTTAAAAGAATGTCGTTGTTGTCTATTTTTTGAAGAATTTTGAGGTATTTTGAATGCGTTCCAACTCGGTTCGACATCTGCAGAAATAGAACTTTGAAAGCTTGAGAGTAAATGAGCTTTGTTATTGTTGATGTTGTCGTCGTTGTTGTTGTTGTAGTCGTCGTCTTGGTTGTGGTGGATGTTTTTGGTCCAACATTTTAGAGGAAGTTTGAATGTGCTCCTTCGACATCTGCAGAAATAGAACTTTGAAAGCTTGAGAGTAAATGAGCTTTGTTATTGTTGATGTTGTCGTCGTTGTTGTTGTTGTAGTCGTCGTCTTGGTTGTGGTGGATGTTTTTGGTCCAACATTTTAGAGGAAGTTTGAATGTGCTCCTTCGACATCTGCAGAAATAGAACTTTGAAAGCTTGAGAGTAAATGAGCTTTGTTATTGTTGATGTTGTCGTCGTTGTTGTTGTTGTAGTCGTCGTCTTGGTTGTGGTGGATGTTTTTGGTCCAACATTTTAGAGGAAGTTTGAATGTGCTCCTTCGACATCTGCAGAAATAGAACTTTGAAAGCTTGAGAGTAAATGAGCTTTGTTATTGTTGATGTTGTCGTCGTTGTTGTTGTAGTCGTCGTCTTGGTTGTGGTGGATGTTTTTGGTCCAACATTTTAGAGGAAGTTTGAATGTGCTCCTTCGACATCTGCAGAAATAGAACTTTGAAAGCTTGAGAGTAAATGAGCTTTGTTATTGTTGATGTTGTCGTCGTTGTTGTTGTTGTAGTCGTCGTCTTGGTTGTGGTGGATGTTTTTGGTCCAACATTTTAGAGGAAGTTTGAATGTGCTCCTTCGACATCTGCAGAAATAGAACTTTGAAAGCTTGAGAGTAAATGAGCTTTGTTATTGTTGATGTTGTCGTCGTTGTTGTTGTTGTAGTCGTCGTCTTGGTTGTGGTGGATGTTTTTGGTCCAACCTTTTAGAGGAAGTTTGAATGTGCTCCTACTCCTTGCAGTGTCTTCAGAAATTTGAATTTTGACACGTATAAGGCTAAATGTGCAGTTGTTGTTGTTGTTGTTGTTGTTGTTGTTGTGGTCCTACTGGGTGATGTTGTTGTTGTTGTTGTTGTTGTGGTCCTACTGGGTGATGTTGTTGTTGTTGTTGTTTTTTAGTGTTTTTTTAAAACAACTTTATTATCACCGAGGTGAAATTCGTGCACTTTCATTTTCGAAAGTACAGCAGCCCCAAGTGAAGCGCTTTACTCAAGGTACATGCTGGGTGTGTTCTTGTCACCGGCACTCACCCGTCTAGGACATGAGCGTCAGGATCTTTAAAGTCCGTTATAATGGAATGCATGCGACACAGACTAGACCTCGGTTTATACTCTCATCCGTAGGAGTAGGAAACGGGAGTAAAGTGTCTTTCCCAAGGACACAACACTATGCCCCGGCCTGGGCTCGAACTCGGGACCTTCAGATCCGCAAGCCAACGCTCTAACCACTCGGCCACCGCGCCTCCCTTGCGTCGAAATATGTGGAGACATTTAGAATGCGCTCCAACTCGTCTCGTGCTCTGGACGTTTGTTAGAAATTTAAGTAAAATAATGTTGTAGTTATTGTTGTTGTTGTTGTTGTACAGTTGTTGCTGCTATCTCCTTCACAGTTGTCCTTGGTGGAAGAATTTAGAGGACTTTTGAATGTGCTCCAACTCGGTGCAGTGTCTGCAGAAATCGAATTTCGAAAGCTTGGTCGTAAACGTGGTGCGTTATTATTGTTGCTGCTACTGTCGTCACCGTTGTTGTCCTTAGTGGAAGAATTTAGAGGAATGTTTACTGCGCTCCAACTCGGTGCAGTTTCTGCAAAAATGGAAACTTTGAAATAGTTTGACAGTAAATGTGCTGCGAAAGAACACATGTGGGCATGTGTGCATCACATTACGACCATCTGCAATTGCGGCTTTTAGCAAAATTACTTTGAGAAATTGGAAGGATTTATCGTTAAAAATAAGGCCGTTAAGTTGAGGGGTTAACTGTCGACGTCAAACTCATCTTTATTGCGTCCTCGTACCCATCTTTGTGTGAAATTCTTTTTGTCAGTTTTAACTCCTCTTTTATCTTCGATTTTTTTAAAATTGTTCGTCCCCATTATTAACTTATCATCTTCAAAATGATGAGCTTCATACATAGTGTATGGACTCTTTTGGCTTTGGCCTATCGCTGTTATTCTTACTTTTCATAAAACCCTTTAAACCTGTTCTTACTAACCATCCTCTTCATCTTTTTCTTTCACTTCTTTCTTCTTCTTATCCTCCTCCTCCTCTTTCTTCTTCTTCTTCTTCTTCCTTTCTTCTTCTTCTTCTTCTTCTTCTTCTTCTTCTTCTTCTTCTTCTTCTTCTTCTTCTTCTTTGTTTCTTTGTTTCTTTCTTCTTCTTCTTCTTCTTCTTACTTCTTCTTTTTCTTCTTCTTGTTCTTCTTCTCCGCCTCCTCCTACTTCTTCTTTGTTCTTCTTTTTTATTTCTTCTTCTTTTTTATTTCTTCTTCTTCTTCTTCTTCTTCTTCTTCTTCTTCTTCTTCTGCAGAAAGTGTTTTCTTCTTCTTCTGCAGAAAGTGTTTTTTTTTTAATTTAATTTTATTTTTTACATTTTATTATGAACAAATGTGCTGGCGTTACCCTACACATTTTTGTTTCTTTTGTGTTTTGTGTGTGTGTGTGTGGGTGTGTGTGTGTGTGTGTGTGTGTGTGTGTGTGTGTGTGTGTTGTTTTTTTTTAATTGGTCGCTTTGCACTGATGTGAAATGTTGTTGTTTGTAGATTATAGTCACACGACACTTTCGCATATAGGTGACTACTGGGTCGATTTATACTGACACCAGCGGGCCAGTTGTTGGTTAAGGGGAAAATAATATGATCACACGTTGACCAATCCGGTTACTAGCAAGACGCTCTTACCAACTGAGCTACCCGGCCCCTCTTGATGTGAAAGAAATGCGGCACAGCTATATTGTGCATCTGCTCTCTAAGCATTGTTACACTGCAAATTGCCCCTGCTCGTGTCATTACCATCGCCACGAATTGTTTAACGTCTGTTGCCCAAATGATGCAAGCTTCACCCTTCATTGGGAAACCTAGACTGACAGTTGCATAAACGGTGCACTTTGCACAGGTACTCAGGTGCGGAGACAGATTTAAACTCCGCGCCATCTTGATCTTAACATCTTCGCATCACCATTCTGATTTTGAAAATCTGCTCAGTGGTACTTCGCCCTGCCCTGAATCCTGCTCGTTCTTCAGTTATGATTTATTCAGCAGCTTGGGGTTTCATCCAGATGGCTAATAAGGTGCAGCTGGGATGGCTGATAAGGTGTAGCTGGGATGGCTGATAAGGTGCAGCTGGGATGGCTGATAAGGTGTAGCTGGGATGGCTGATAAAGTGCAGCTGGGATGGCTGATAAAGTGCAGCTGGGATGGCTGATAAGGTGCAGCTGGGATGGCTGATAAAGTGCAGCTGGGATGGCTGATAAAGTGCAGCTGGGATGGCTGATAAGGTGCAGCTGGGATGGCTGATAAGGTGCAGCTGGCATGGCTGATAAAGTGCAGCTGGGATGGCTGATAAGGTGCAGCTGGGATGGCTGATAAGGTGCAGCTGGCATGGCTGATGAGGTGCAGCTGGGATGGCTGATAAGGTGCAGCTGGCATGGCTGATAAGGTGCAGCTGGCATGGCTGATAAGGTGCAGCTGGCATGGCTGATAAGGTGCAGCTGGCATGGCTGATAAGGTGCAGCTGGCATAGCTGATAAGGTGCAGTCATGTTCACACTCTTCCCTTCTCCCCTATTAGCGGTGGCCCACAATTGTGCTCAGTTGTGTTGGCCGTCAGACGATGCGCCTATAAAGCAGCAAGTGGGCACTTCGGGCTACTTGAGTTAGATCCTGTATGGCCAGCGGCTTGAGCTGGATAAGCTCTATATAAGAACAAATAAGAATAAGATATATCAGAGTTATGTCCCTTCATGACTATGGTCTTGCACGTCACTGTACCCTCTCTATCTATCTATCTATCTATCTATCTATCTATCTATCTATCTATCTATCTATCTATCTATCTATCTATCTATCTATCTATCTATCTATCTATCTATCTATCTATCTATCTATCTATCTATCTACCGACCGACCGACCGACCGACCTATCTATCTATCTATCTATCTATCTATCTATCTATCTATCTATCTATCTATCTATCTATCTATCTATCTATCTATCTATCTATCTATCTATCTATCTATCTATCTATCTATCTATCTATCTATCTATCTATCTATCTATCTATCTATCTATCTATCTATCTATCTATCTATCTATCTATCTATCTATCTATCTATCTATCTATCTATCTATCTATCTATCTATCTATCTATCTATCTATCTATTTCTTCTAGGTCTATCTTCATGTAGGTCTGTATTTCCCGAAATCTATGCTCATGAAGGTCTATACTTTTGTAATTTTTAAAAATATATTACATTTTTGCTTTAATATGTATTTCACAACACAACACAGCGCTGTGATCATGTTTTTTTGTGTGGAAATGTTTCATTCATTCATTCATTCATTCATATTTTTTTCACATTCTTTTGTATACCCGAAGTTATTTGTCCCTCAGACCTTCAGTATGCATTCTCCCCTGGGTATATATCACACCCAGATATATCCTATCCTATACTATATCGTAACTTGTAAGTCGTTGGTGCACCACAAAAGATCGTTTAACGAGCTAATTCTTTCTCCGTCTTCAGCAGTATTCACATCTACTGGCACTCAGTTACAGATCTATGGTCCACAGGACTAATTTTATTTTCGTGTACATTTATTTTGTTGTTTAGGGTTATATATATATATATAATTTATTTCCAAGGAATTGTTTTTTTTTTTGTTTTTTTGTTTGTTTTTTTTTTACTTCGACATCTATGTTACACCAGATTAGGTTAATCTTTTGATTTCATATCCGCTTTGAGCTCATTTGATGACAGAGTATGGGGAGGATCGCACTATATTAAAATCGTTTTATTTATTATTGTTTAATGCATATGCGTGTTTCATTGTTTTAGTTGATGCACAAAAACATTGTCCGTGAGCGGATATATTCGTTTCTAGTTTCTTGGAGGAACATGAATCGATCTTTATCAATACAATACAATACAATACAATACAATACAATACGAGTTACGGGATAGGATAGGACAATACAATACAATATAAAACAATACAATACAAACACTGCAATACAAACACTGCAACGCACGTTTATTGTCCGATAAAAACCATAAATTGCCTTGCCTTTCATCTGTAGAGTGAACATAGATCTAAACCTGGACAAACTTAGGGATTAGATCTTCATTTCTCAGAGATTTTGTAGTGTATGTCTGTTCTGCACTCAACCCACGTTGTGTTTTGCAGGAGTTGAAAGTGCAGCGGATGTACAAGCCATTGAGTCAGGAATATGTTACACCGATCATGGGCCCCTGGTGCAAACTAAGCCTCACGACAGATTGCTCAAGTGTTTCCTGAATATTGTTTCAATCAGAGGTCTAGTGGCGTGGTGTAAAACAACCAGTGGGGTGGTCCCTTGCTTGCACGTGTTAGGGCGTTTCTGAAAGCGTCCCTCACGCTTCATTAGACAAAGCGAATTAAGATAAGGAACATTTTATCAATCCCAGTGCTGCAAAGTTGATTTCTGGAATGCAAATAAGCATCAACAGCATGTGTTTATGACACCATGTAAGTTAAGTGTTTTCGGATGAAAGCATAAATCGAAGTTTAGTTTGTCCATTTACGTATTCCATACGGAGGGATTTTTAAAACAGCATTTTATTGTAACCCATTGGGAATCACGTTCAGATAGGAATCGTTGTCAGTTTTAGCGATAGACCTTTCAGCATCGTCGTCGTCGTCATCATCATCATCATAATCATCATCATCATCATCATCATCATCATCATCATCATCATCATCATCATCATCATCATCTTCATCATCATCATTTTTTTCCCTTTATTTATTCTTCATCTTCTTCTTCCTCTATAAAAGTAACTATTAAACTATTAAAGTAATTACCTTTCTTTCTTTCTGTCTTTCTTTCTTTTCTCTTTCTGTCTTCTTCTACTCGAATGACCCTTGGTTTAGCAGACGTTAATAAGTGTGTTTCTTCTTCTTCTTCTTCTTCTTCTTCTTCTTCTTCTTCTTCTTCTTCTTCTTCTTCTTCTTCTTCTAATTGAATGCACTGCCAGAGCTTGTATCTCATCTAACACTATTGCGGTGCCTTAGAGACAAGAATTTTAGTCTAAAATATTTCTGTTTATTGCGTTAACAAGTCTCGATGTTGGATATTTGTTTCAGAGAAGAAGTTCTGGATATTCTGCTGAACAACTCGTCATACAACGCCCGGATTTCTCCAGACTACGAACAAGGTAAGAAACTATCAATTACTCTCTCTCTCTCTCTCTCTCTCTCTCTCTCTCTCTCTCTCTCTCTCTCTCTCTCTCTCTCTCTCTCTCTCTCTCTCTCTTTTTCTCTCTCTCTCTCTCTCACTCTCTCTCTCTGTGTTTCTCCCTCTCTGTCTCTTTCTGTGGTTCGCGTGCACTAGATTACATAATGAACATTTCGTGCTATACCAGGTTCCCGACAAGAAAATATAGACGTCAGTTTCAGGAAGAGGAGATGATGTTCGTGATCATGATAATTGCGATGATCATGGAAAAGGAGGAGGAGAAGGAAGAAAAAAAAAAGAAAGAAAGAAAATAATGCGTCCATTGATTAGCCCTTCCTACCTCACCCAGAACATTCACTTCTACAAGCCATCTAGAAATATTTGTTCTTCCTCTGAAACCTTCATGCTGCAAATACCCCGGCTACACATTCTCATGTGCAGGCTGTCGATCCTTCTCAGTGCTTGATCTTTCAACTTGGAACTCTCTTCCTCTCTCTCGTCGCAGCTGTCCGAACATCCTATCCTGTCCCGTAACTCGGAGGTCGTAGCGGCACCACAGATGATCGTTTAACCAGCATACTCCATCTTTCTCTGTCCTCAGCAGCCCTGATGGCTTCGCTCAGTGTCAAACCAGTCCATTCTCGAATTTTGTCCTCCCACCTCCTTTTCGGTCTCCCTCTTCTTCTACCTCCTTGCACTGTACCTTGCAGAATGGTCTTTGCAAGGCCTGATGATCTGGTGACGTGGCCATACCATCGGAGTTTCCGTTTCTTCACCACTGTGAGCAGATCATCGTGTTGTCCAATGGCTTGTGTGATGGTCTGTCGGACTTCGTCGTTGGTGATGTGTTGGGTATAGGAAATGCCCAGAAGTCTTCTGTAGCACCTCATCTCCATGCTTTGTATTCTTCGTTGTAGATCTGCTGTGAGGGTCCATGCTTCGCAAGCATATAGGGAGATGGAGATGACAAGGGAGCGCATCAGTCTTACTTTAGAACGTAGACTAATGGTCCTGTCTTTCCAAATGGGCTTCAACCTTGTCAGGGCAGCAGTTGTTTGTGCGATCCTGGAGAGGACTTCCTGTCGGGACCCATTGTCTTACACAATGGCTCCCAAATATTTGAAGCTGCACTGTGTTGTTGTGTTGTTGGCTCTGTGGGTTCGGGCATTAAATAGAATATACCCAACGTTTCCCGGCGTGTCGTAAGAGGCGACTAACAGGGGTGATGTTAGCACGGCATCACTGGGCGAAAGTCTTCTACACAGAAGTCACCGGCCAGGGCGGAGGAACCTCACGTTACTACAGGTTCAACGACCACGTGCTCAGGGCCAAGGCGAGCCACACTGTATTCGTGGCTTTCGGCTGTGGCCAACAGCCTGGAGAGGATTGGGCACCGCCAGATCTTTTTTGCCCAAAACACACTACACACTCTCCGAACATAGCCACTTTCAAGTCCAACTTGAAAACTCATTTCTTCCTTATTAATGGCTGATCTCGTAACCAATCACCATCATCATTCCTTCTTTTCTGATTCAGACCACCGCCGTCACACCGCACGCCCGCAGCCCCATCACTCCTGTGCTGCTCTCATTCTCTCCATTCCTACGTTGTCTTTTATATTTTACTTGTAAATATAATGTTTCATGTTTGTATTATGTTTTTGCAGAAAGTGGTGCCTCCTTTTTGTTTCACTTTTTTTCGGATGTATTTCGATGTTAACCTCAAGTAGTCTATACATGCGCGAGAACTGCGTTTTGAACTGATTATGAAAAAGTGCTAGATAAATATTATTATTATTATTAATATTATTATTATTATTATTTTTATTATTATTATTATTATTATTATTATTATTATTATTATTATTATTATTATTATTATTATTATTATTATTATTAAGAAAGACAGAAAGATGAGAAAGATGAGAAAAGGGAAGATGTGGAATGAGGCAGGAGAGAAAAGGGAGAAAAATTGAAGTTATGCAAAGAAACCGGCATATGCATGTAGTGCACATAGTGTTTGCACTCTCTTCATGTTGCTTTCGCCACGATATTATAGAATTTTAGAAGAAGAAGAAGAAATGGAGGAGGAGAAGTAGAAATGAAAAGAAGAAGGAAAAGAAGAAGAAGAAGTAAAAGAAGAAGACGACGAAAGAAGAGGAGAAGTAAGAGGGGAAAGAGGATTTGAAGATTCAAGATAATTTATTGCCAAGTGAATAATACACAAGGAATGCATTTGGTCAACGCTGCAGCATCGCACACATTACATTACATTACATGATTATTGCTTTAGGTCCAGCGGACTCTTCTGAGCCAAATCAGGACCGGACAACCCCCGATCCGCATAAAAGATCTATTGAAACAACCCTAGTGGTAAAACCGAAAGCTCTCCACCAGCTAGTCACTTTACAATAAAGACATCCCACGCAGGGGACGGCTGAGGCTTCACCCCAACTTATCGAACCCCCGTTTACAAAAACAAAATAGAATACAATCATTATAAATTATCAACAAAACACATACATATAAAATGCCTACATTGCTAAATAATAACATCATAGGAAGCCCTAGTGACCAGCTGGCAGAAAGCGTCCAATATTCCCAAGCTGATCCAACAGACCTCATACAAAAACAAGGAGTCTTGTCCCGGAAGAGTTTTCAAGAAAAAAGGTAGGAGACTGGTCTAGCGAAGAAGACGATAGTATAGCAGATTGATAGAAAAGAGCAGGAATGAGAAAGAGCAAATGAGAAAGACAGCGACAGTGGGAATTTAAAGCACTAAATTTCCAGAAAGTGGGGATACTATTTATACTGAAACCCCCGGCACCCCAACGGGGGTGCATCGCACACAAAAGCACACATAAAACAGTGTGAAGAAGAAGAAGAAGAAGAAGAAGAAGAAGAAGAACAACAACAACAACAACAACAATAACAACAACAACAACAACAACAACAACAACAACAACAACAAATGAGGAGTACAGGTGAAGGAGGAGGGAAAAGCAGAATAGTTGGAACAGAAAATCGGCCAGCAACAGAAAATAAAGCAAAGCAAAGAAACAGTACGTTGCTCTGTGCATATACAAATGGCTGCATTGGTCTGCGCATACAAATCGCTGCAATATACTTGCTCATGTCTTGTACACCGAGTTTCCGAACGACACGACTGGCCCTTTATACGTAACAGACAATAACTCACTAGCACTGGGTCATGCCAGGGCCATAAATAAAGCATGTGCCTGCCAGTTTAGTTCTGTTCCGCTCTAGGCTTTTGGCTAATGGCAAGTCTCGCAGAATCGATAAGCGTAACGGGAAATACATTGTTTTTTGTTTTCCGTCTGTTTTGCTTTATGTTATGCAAATGCCTTTTCCCGATATGATGTGACGGGATAGTATAGAGCGTCACGTTTGTGTCTGGGGTGAAGAGGGGTAGGGGATAGAGGGGGAAAGGGGATGATCGGGAGGGGGGGGGAGGAGGGAGGAGGTTCTAAACTGGACACATTAATACCACCTCAGTGTGACAGCGGGAACTGGACAGTGCTGTAGATTAAAGAAATCCATTAATATCAGTTTAAAGCGGCACTGATTTAATACATTTAATACATTGTGATGTTTAAATGACGTAAGCACCTCCTGCAGAAAATCGAGAATCCGTGTTAGTGTGCAACAATCGTTAAACGGATTTTGGCTAAAGAGAACATTTTGTTCTTCAGGCGGTCGACTTCATTACATAATTATTGTCTCTTGATATAACGTGTATTTAAATCGTTGTTATATAGCGCACTTTATTACATAATTATTGTCTCTTGATATAACATTTATTTAAATCATTGTTATATAGCGCACTTTATTACATAATTATTGTCTCTTGATATAACATGTATTTAAATCATTGTTATATAGCGCACTTTATTACATAATTATTGTCTCTTGATATAACATGTATTTAAATCATTGTTATATAGCGCACTTTATTACATAATTATTGTCTCTTGATATAACATGTATTTAAATCATTGTTATATAGCGCGCTTTATTACATAATTATTGTCTCTTGATATAACATGTATTTAAATCATTGTTATATAGCGCACTTTATTACATAATTATTGTCTCTTGATATAACATGTATTTAAATCATTGTTATATAGCGCGCTTTATTACATAATTATTGTCTCTTGATATAACATTTATTTAAATCATTGTTATATAGCGCACTTTATTACATAATTATTGTCTCTTGATATAACATGTATTTAAATCATTGTTATATAGCGCACTTTATTACATAATTATTGTCTCTTGATATAACAAGTATTTAAATCATTGTTATATAGCGCACTTTATTACATAATTATTGTCTATTGATATAACATGTATTTAAATCATTGTAATATAGCGCACTTTATTACATAATTATTGTCTCTTGATATAACATGTATTTAAATCATTGTTATATAGCGCACTTTATTACATAATTATTGTGTCTTGATATAACATGTATTTAAATCATTGTTATATAGCGCGCTTTATTACATAATTATTGTCTCTTGATATAACATGTATTTAAATCATTGTTATATAGCGCGCTTTTCCAGCTCACGAGCTGCTCAAGGCGCTGGCCGAGGTAGAATCTAATTCAAACGGCCTGAGGCGCCCGCTTGCTGTCCTAGGCTGGGCGGATTGTCTAACGCTCACACAAAAAAACAAACAAAACAACCCTAGGCGATCGCGGATCGAGGGAGGGGGAGCGGGAGAGGGGATTGGGAGAAGAAGGATCCTACTGCTTGATAGGTGTAACTGATGACGAGACAACACAATCACATGTCTGAGACCAAAAAGCAGCAGATCAAAACTACATACTCCCAACACACGCATTTCGCTAAAATGCTTCCCCAGTAGCCAAAAACCAACTCAGTAGTAATCTTTGAACTGGCCCTCACCAACAATTCTAGTCACATTTCTAAAGACGTTACAGTTCGAAATTCCACAAAGCCGCATCAAGAAACTGAAATAGACACCGGTGATGGGCCAGGCACCTCTGAAATGATCAGGCTGATAACCCTAGTGACACGCAGAATTGGCACACGGTAGGACACACTAGCACTTTTGGTTCAGCGGTATAAGGATTGTGTGATAAGTCGACCCTCGCGCCCTAAACAAATAGGATTTGATTATCTGTCTAACTACATTTACACTGTCCAGCTACTGACTGTATTACTCGCCACCTATAACAAAGATTGGAAGGGTCCCACTTTTCGACATCACAGCAAATCAGTTGGCGGGTGTTAGTATTCACACACACACAAGGAAAGAGCACGTATATGCGTTTGAGTACTGACTGAAACAAGGTCTGTAGTCATTGTACTGATTGGAACAAGGTCTGTATCCTTTAGGTACGGTCTCTATATTAGTTGTCTTGTTTTTTTTAGTAATCTCTCTGTAACCTCGCCTTGAAGAATTGGTTACTACAGATTGGTGCTACTTCTCGGTGTCTGTCTTGTGTGACTTCAGGTCTCACACCCTCCATTTCCCAGGCCCTAAGGTCTATGATTCCTCAATTCCAGGTCTTTGTTTTTCGCAGGTTTGTGCTTCCCTAGGTCTGTGTTACCCCAAGCCGGTGTTTCTGTCAGGTCTAGGTTACCCCAGGTCTATGTAATCTACAACGTTACATTACATGATTATTGCTTTAGGTCCAGCGGACTCTTCCGAGCCAAATCAGGACCAAATCTACAACGAAAAATACAAAGCATAGAGATGAGGTGGTGCTTCAGAAGACTTCTGGGCATTTCCTTTACCCAGCACATCACCAACGACGAAGTCCGACGGATCATCACACAAGCCATTGGACAACACGATGACATGTTCACAGTGGTGAATAAACGGAAACTCCGATGGCATGGCCACGTCAACAGAGCATCAGGCCTTGCAAAGACTATCCTGCAAGGCACGGTGCAAGGAAGCAGAAGAAGAGGGAGAGAGAAAAAGAGGTTGGAGGACAACATTCGAGAATGGACTGGCTTGAAACTGAGCGAAGCCATGAAGGTTGCTGAGGACAGAGAAAGATGGAGCACGCTGGTTAAACGATCATCCGTGGTGCCCCAATGACCTTCGAGTTATGGGAGAAGGATAGGATAAGATATTTTGAGCTCGGTGACCACTTAGTCCGATAGATTTTAGTTTCTGACAATCTAGCGTGCCATATAAGCCTTATGTGTATATCAAAAAAATGTTCCTAGTACACATTTTTTCTTAGAAAACTGCTCTTTTTTATCCTGTGGGTTTCGGTTCTGAATAGAATAGACCCAACGTTTTCAAGCGTGTCGTAAGAGGCGACTAACAGGGGTGTTGTCAGCACGGCATCACTGAGCAAAAGTCTTCTGCACAGAAGTCGCCGGCCAAGACGGAGGAACCTCACGTTATTACAGGTTCAACGATCACGTGCTCGGGGCCAAGGCGAGCCACACTGTACTCGTGGATTTCGGCTGTGGCCAACAGCCTGGAGAGGATTGGGCTCCGCCAGATCTTTCTTGTCCAAGACACACCATACGATGAAAAGAACCTTTCACCCCATACCGGATCGGTCGTCGCCCGGGTCACCAAGGACCCCGCGCCTTCCGTTGGCCACCAGTATGGAGGTGATAAGTGTACTACTGATTGACAACTAAACAAGATCCGCACGAGAGCCAACATCGTCATAGGAAGCTGGAATGTCAGGACCCCAAATGCGGAGGGAAAATTAGAAGAACTTGCCCACGAGCTGGATCACTATCGATGGAACATCTTAGGTATCAGCGAACTGCGCTGGAAAGGCCTAGGTGAAACAACGACCGACAAAGACCACAAGCTTTATTTCAGCGGGGGAGATTACAGGCACGAACAGGGTGTTGAATTCTTGGTCCACAAAGACATTCTAGCCAGTGTTATGGGTTGTCGCTCTGTCTCCATTACCATCAGTCTGAACGCAGCCACTTTTAATATCACCATCATCCAGGCCTATGCTCCAACATCAGCATATGACCTCAGCGATTTCTAGGATTTCTATGAACATCAACAGGCTGTCCTTGACCAAGTGCCGAAGAAGGACATAGTCATAGTGGAAGGCGACTAGAATGCCAAGATTGGCCAATATGAGCACCACAACTGGGGAGACACATGTGGACCCCAATGCAACAACGAGACAAATGACAAGGGTCTGAGACTCCTGGAGTTAGCCAAATACAACAATCTGATACTGGCAAACACGCTTGGTCTCACAAAAAATCCAGACGATTGACCTGGCACAGTCCGAGCGGGGAGCATCACAACCAGATTGACTACCTCATGGTCAAGACAGGCTTCAGATCAAGCATCAACATTGACAGGACGCACTTTATCAGAAGCAGACATCGGAAGTGACCACGATGTCGTGATGATGTCCTTCTGGCTCCACTTGAAGAGAGTAAACACAGAAAAGTGCACAGACTGAAGTTCGTCCTGAACAAACTGCAATACCCGGAGGTGGCAGACATATTCCAAGCCACAATTGGAGGGCAGAATTTCACCACTGCTCGTTCTGGGAGCTGGTGAAGTAGATGTCCACTCCATGACCATCACCTTCATCTCAGCTGTGGCAGATGCCGCCACTGAGATCCTTGGCAAGCACCGCCCAAAGAAGCAACCGTGAATCACACCTGGACTTTTGGACATGCGTGATAAACGAAGAGAGATGAAAAAGAAAAAAGAACACCTCACAGGGAGCTGATGGCTACCGAAAAATCAACAATGACATCCGAAGAGGCATGCGCAAATCAAAGGAGAACTGAATAGAATTCCAATGCCAGGAAATAGAGAACAATCTGAATAAGATCAACAGCAAGAAGGCCTACCAGACTGTGAAGCGGCTGCAAAGTGTTTAACAGCCCAAGGTCTTCACGATCCAAAGCAAGACAGGCATATGTCTTACAGAAGAACAATAAATCTTGGATAGATGGACTGAGTACTGCTCTTACCTTTAAAACCACACCAACCGGAGACCCATCAGTTCTAAAATGTCCCAATAACAGAGAAGAGAAGAAGAAGAAGAAGAAGAAGAAGAAGAAGACGAAGAAGAAGAAAAAAAGATGGGGCAGCAGTGCAATCGCTGAAGGAGGGGAAGTCAGCGGGAGTGGACAAATACCCACAAAATTGCTTCACGCTGGAGGAGAAGCGATGATTGACGCCCTCACCATTATCTGTACCTAGATCAGGCAGAGTGGGGATTGGCCTACACCATAGACACCCAGTCGTTTGTCATCATTCTTCCCAAAAAAGGTAACCTTCAGGAGTGTGAAATTATTTCACCACCAGCCTCATCAGCCATCCCATCAAGGTCCTCCTGAAAATAATACTCAACAGGTTGAAACTCTAAGCTGAACAAAGGATAGCTGAAGAACAAGCAGTATTCAGGGCAGGAAGAAGTACAACTGAACAGATTTTCCACCTCAGAATAATCTGCGAGAAATACCTATAGCACCAACAACATCTATATTCTGTGTTTGTAGACGTCAAGAAAGCGTTTGACCGAGTCTGGCATGCAGTTCTGTGGGCAAACATGAGGGCGTACAATATCAGCCCTAAAATTATTGAAGTCATCAAAAGCCTGTATGACAAGGCTACCAGTCCTCCACAACTGCGCCATCGGAAACTGGTTCAGAATAACAATCGGTGTGCGTAAAGGATGCCTACTCTCTCGAACACTCTTCAACATCTTGCTAGAGCTCATCATGTCAGATGCCCTTGCAGATCACGAAGGCACAGTCAGCATACGGGGTAGGGCAATCTCCAACCTCCGTTTTGCGGATGACATTGATGGATTGGCTGGAGAGGAACAAGAACTAGAACAGCTGGTACAGAGACTTGACACCACCTCCAGAGCCTATGGAATGGAAATAAGTGCAGAGAAGACCAAAATGATGACCAACTACACCAATGGCATCAGCACGGACATCAAAGTTCAAGGCCAATCCATCAACACAGGGCATAGCTTCAAATATTTAGGAGCCGTGGTATCATATAACTGCTTTCTATAATTAAAGACACTTTACTCCTGTTTTCCTACTCCTTCGGATGAGAGTATAAACCGAGGTCTAGTCTGTGTCGCATACATTCCATCATAACGGACTTTAAAGATCCTGACGCTCATGTCCTAGACGGGTGAGTGCCGGTGACAAGAAAACACCCAGCATGCACCTAGGTCCTTCTCCCCCATCCCTGGCTGCCCAGGATTGTGCTCAGTTGTCCGGGCGTCAGACCATGCGCCCAAAGGCTGCGGGTGGGCGTCTCGGGCGGCTTGAGTTAGATCCTGTATCGGCCAGCGCCTTGAGCAGCTCTTGAGCTGGAAAAAGCGCTATATAAGAACGATTAAATAAATTAAATGCAAGGTCTTTTCAAAGATTGTGTATACAAAATGTGTGCTAATTATTAATTTTTCAACATGAATCACTCCACAAAATCGAAGATAAAACATCTGTAATCTTACGAACACAAAGGAAAAGTCAAGGTCAGTATTGTGCTGGAGTATTCAGTGTTTGAATATCTCCGTCAGAAGATAAATAAAGCTTTCTTTTTGTATTTTTTAATCCAAAAAATGTGCTGAGACTATGTTTCCGTCTTTTCATTTGAGTTGAATTATGTTTTGATTTCAAACTGAACGTTTCCGCTTATTTGAAACTACCAGGGATTTGCATGTCGCCCTGACATGAAACATGGCGGAAGAACTCTAAAAGCAATGAAAAAATGATGGCTCCCTCTTTTCCGTAGTCGTTACCGTTGGAGTTTCGTATACTAATACTGTTGCGAACAAATAAAAAATAAAGCAGCTGCCTCATTTTTAAATCGCAAAACAACGTAATATCACGATGTTGTAATTTTTTTTTATCACTACCACATAACATCACAGTAATGTGACATATACCTGTGTTACACTCAGTTTGATGTTGGTGTTTTCCTTTATCAGTATCCGATTCAGCCCCAATGCTGAATTCCTGATAAGGTGTAACTCAGATTCGTTTATCCACGCAACCCGTCCAAACAGCATACAAGTCACAAAGTCGACGTATGAAGTTTTCCACTTTTATTCAGCACACACCAACAACTGCATACAATTCTCAACTCAACTCAACAACTTTCACAGCAACTCTTTCCAGCTTCACTATCAACAACCACTTATCTCAACAGCAACTCGGCACACGATTAAATAACCTCTCTCTTTTCTCGAACAATTTGGTACATGGTAGAAATGACGCACTGCCACCAATCGAACTAAAGATCGTCATCACTGGCTTACGTCAGAATCAGAATCAGAATCAGAATCTTTATTGTCCCCATGAAAACACAAGGAAATGTGTGTGCGGCGTACACCTCATCAAAACAACGGCACAAAAGCAATAAAACACAAAAGACTTCAGGGATTAAAACAATACACCCCAAAGAACAGAAAAGCAGGTGTACACAACATGAATGTAGCTTATAATCATATTAATGAAATAATAAAAGTCATGCATCCTACTTTCTAACCCCTAACACAAAACACCTACCTACACACACACACACACACACACACACACACACACCCACCCACACACACACCCGCACGCACCCACACCCGCACGCACACACACACACACACCCACACACACCAGAAGTTAAAAAGTTACCGGTACAGTATTTAATGCAGACTGTCACTGGCCTGTGGCAGGACCAGTCATACACATTTCCTCTACTTCCGGGAACATTCACGACCTTCGATATCCATCGGGAAATTTCTATCGACAGTAATAAACATGCAAATCCCGAAAATTCTCCAACAATATCGACTAACGCAAATCATCAACGTTATACAAAGCCTCTCCTAACAACAATGCAAACTCAAATCAAAGGTAAATAAACTCCATTATTGAATACTTTGCATAACGAAACGATTAGATCTATCGTGCGCGCTTCCGACATACTTTCGTACGCGTTTCAACGTAACATAACCCCCCACTCAAGAAGAAATTTACCCAATTTCTTTCAACAACGTTGAAACGTAATGCACAAACAAAGTACAGAATTAAGACTTATTTCAGTCTGTCTGAACACTATTAACGTTCTCAGTTCATTCACACAGAGTCAATGGTTTTCATCTTCAAATCTGCCTGGATATTGTCAATGTTCACAGTTCATTCACCCAGTCAACGTTTTTCATTTTCAAGTCTGTCATTACCAATATTCTTAGTTCGTCCACACAGTCAATGTTCTTTCGTTCGCAAGGAAACGACGCCCTCGTCAGTTGCGGTTGTCATCGGCCCAGGGTCAAAGACGACGATCACGTGGGCTTTCCTGGAGTCAGTGCGTCCTCCGTTGTCTTCTTCTTCCGTCGGATGTCCGACGCAGTCGACGTTGTCAGCTCCCAGAATGCATTCGCTGGGTCTCACGGTCAGGTTGGCTTCTGCGGGACGGTGGAACAGCTCCCTCAAGGTCTGCAGATGCTCCTTCCAGGTCTGGGTGTGGACTTCATGTTCGACCAAAGTCGTAGAGCCTGGGACATCATTGAAGTTAGGGGGAAACTCGCCCATAAGGTCCTTGAGCTCCAACTTTTGACCTTCCGTCAAGCTCGGTCCTAGCTTAACATCATCGATGCCTTCTTTGCTGTGGAAGTCTCCCAGTTCCAACAGTTCTTCGCTGTCAAAGCTGTCGTCGGTCACAGCTGCTGTGGCTGCGTGCACAGTCTCTGATGGCCTTTCCACGTACAGCTTAAGGAGGTTGGCGTGGTATATCTTGGAATGCTGGCCGACCTTCACCTTTTAGTCGTTGATTCCCGCCACGGTCTCCACTTCGTACGGGCCTTTCCACTGCATCAGCAACTTATTATGATCGGTAGGTAGCAGCACCAGCACTTTGTTGCCAGGTTTGAACTTCCTGTTCACAGCCCTACGGTCATAGTAGTGCTTTCCACAGTCCTGGGACTTCTTCAGGTTTTCTCTGGCTATCTCGAGAGTCTGCTCCAGCTTCTCTCGTAGCTCAAACACGTACTGGTAACTGTTCTTCACCTCTGGGGTGTCCACTTCCTTCGTCCACAGTTCTTTCAGGATGTGCATCGGCCCTCGGATGGTTCTTCCGTACAGCAGCTCGAACGGAGAAAAGCCGGTGGACTCCTGCGGCACTTCTCTGTAGGCGAAAAGTAGGGCGTTGATGTAGCGATGCCATTGTCTGGGCTGCTCGCTGCACAGTTTCTTCAGGGTGGACTTCAGCGTAGCATTGAACTTTTCGACAAGCCCGTTGCACATCGGATGGTAGGGTGTCGTAGTTAAATGCCGGATGCTCAGCAGTCTGTTGACCTCCTTCATGCAGTCAGAGACGAACTGCGTCTCGAGGTCTGTCAGAATTTCTTCAGGCACTCCAAGTCTACTGAACATGTCCACTAGTGCCTCTGCTACAGATTCAGTGTCAATCTTCTTCAGTGGCACTGCTTCTGGGTACCGAGTCGCATAGTCCACTAAAGTCAGTACCCACCGATGACCTTCTTCACTCGGAGGTCTTATTTCGCCGATTAAGTCTAAGGCCACCCTCTTGAAAGGTCGGTCGATCAGAGGCATCCTCTGCATAGGCACTTTCGTGACCCTTCCTCGAGGTGTGGTCTTCTGGCAAATGTCACATGATCGGCAGAAACGGCTGACGTCCGCATGAAGTCCTGGCCAGTAGAACACCGCCTGGATTCTATCCGACGTCTTCTTGATACCCAGGTGACCTCCCATAATTGAGTCATGCGCTACTTCCATCACCTGGCGCCTTAGGGGTAACGGCACCAAGACTTGACGTAGTGGTTTACCTCCGTTGACCCTCGGGTGCTGGAAGATTCGGTACAGGATCTTGGCCTTCACCTCAAAATAGACCGTACCACTGCCTTTGGTCACGTGGTCTTGGCGGTTCCTGTACTTGTTTAAAGTGCTATCAGCTTCCTGGAGCTGGATCAGCTTATCGCTGTCCACGATGGCAGCTTTAGAGTTGTCGGCGACCTTCAGTGGCGTAGACGTCTTGTCTCTCTTGGCCTGGGCCCTGGTAGTAACAGCACCGACGATCTCTGGTCGGCAGGGCTGAGCCGGAGTAACCACATTGTCCCGTAGCAGCTCTGTAAGGTCTCCATGGGGAAACGGCAATGGATCCTCCTCCACAACTTCGACGTGTTGAGTTGAGGCAGGACTCCACTCTGGATCGGGGTCGTCGGGTCGTCTCGCGCCGTCGATATTCCCGATCATCAAATCATACAGCGGCTTCTTCAGGCAAACCGCTTCGACTTCGCCTATGTAGAAAGGGGTGTTGACATGAATCTTCGCAACTGGCGCTCTCACACATTTGCTGTCGGCCATAAGTGTCCATTTTGAATCGCCAGTGAACTGTTCTTTAGCGATTAGGTCTTCTCTGACGATGACCCCACTGCAGCCAGAGTCTCTTAAAACAGTCACTTCATGATTTCCGACGCGTCCCTTGGAAACAGGCATGTTCTGTACGGTCACAGCTGCGCTGGCGACGACGGGGATGGATTTCCCGTTGGCAAGGAGGAGTTTGCCATCAGTCATGCACTCTTGCACGTCCGCAGGGGTAGCTGTGCGCTCGGTCTCACTCGGAAGAATGACGCTCCCGCCGCACACTTGATGGTCAGATCTACTGGTTTGCCGTTGATTGGAGAACCGCCTCTGCCGGTTGCCCGCCGCTGAATTGTCCGTACTGCTCCGCTGTCCGCTACTTTTGTTTTGAGGACAGTTAGCCGCTCTGTGGTCTGTAGCGTTGCAGGTGAAACAGCCCCTTGAATGCCCTTCCCTGGGAGGAGGCGTGGAGTCTGTCTGTCTCTGGCTCGTCTGGCTTCCCTGGATCTGGTTCACATGGTTTCCAGTCTTCTGAAAATGTTTCGTCGCGCTGGGTGGCCCCAGGGTTTTCCCATGAGCGATGAGATATCTTTCAGCAGCCTCAGTCACATCTTTAAGCGTCTGCAGCTTTTATTCTTCTAAGTGGGTCGCTAGGTCCTTGTGACAGGCATTGAGAAATTGTTCCTTCACGATCAGGTCATGGAGACTGTCGTAAGACTTCGTTTCGCCTGATAACTCCACCCACTTGTGTAGATATGACGACAGGCGCTCCACAAACTGTTTTGGCGTCTCGTCTGACTTAGGCCGGCATTCACGGAAGCGTTTACGGTAGCCCTTCTCTGTAAAGTTGTAGCACTGCAACAGGGCCTCTTTCAAGACGTCGTAGTTTTTGGCGTCATCGTTCGACAGTCTGGTGTAAACTTCGAGAGCTTGCCCCGTCAGAAGTGCACTCAGTCGAATTGCCCAGTCTTGAGGTTGCCAGTTAGAGCTTTCGGCGAACCTTTCGAATCTCGCCAGATAACTGTCAATCTGGTCCTTCCCGTCGACGAAAGCTGGCAATTTTGGAGCCGTATGGTCGTTGGTGACTTGTGGCGCATGCTGATTGTTTTGGATACGCGCCAACTCTAACTGGTACTGACGCTCACCTTCAAGACGCTTCAGCTCGAACTCTCTTTCTTCACGGCGACGCTGCTCTTCTCTCTCTTGACGTTGCTGTTCAATTTCTAGACGCTTCTGTTCTAATTCTCTTTCTTCACGGCGACGCTGCTCTTCTAATTCTCGTTCTTCACGGCGACGCTGCTCTTCTAATTCTCGTTCTTCACGGCGACGCTGCTCTTCTACTTCTAGACGCTTCTGTTCTAGTTCTATTTCTTTTTCTAGACGCTTCTCTTCCAATTCTCTTTCTCGTATTCTCTCCTGAGACTTGACGTACTCCGTCAGCTGCTTGCCTTTTAGATTCAGTTCAACCCCTTTCTGCCAGAAGTCAGCCATCTTGATGCTTCTGGAAAGTTCTTTTCAAGAAAGTTCTTTTCTGGAAGGTTCTTCTTCTAGAAAGTTCTTGACTGTAGAGTTCTTTTTTTTCTGGAAAGTTCTTGACTGTGCTGTACCTTTCTAGACTGTTCTAGAACAGCACGCTTTCTGCAGTAGCGCTGATGCTTGTCACTAGTCGCTTTCGCTGACGCAGGCCCCGCTGTCCTCGTCGTATGCAACGCTGCACCACGCTGGTGTTGATGTGCACGCTCCTGTGCTGAAGTAGACGCGACGTCCGCTCGCCGCTCTCTGTAACACTGGCGATGTAGCTCCGAGACTGTCCCTCGACGTAGTCCTGCGGCAGCCACGTAGTCCCGCTCTGTTGTTCGCTCACGAAGCAACTCTTCGGCGACTACACGCCCTTGCAGTCAACCCGAATCTATCGGATGTAGTCCCAGTATGTTGGCCCCTCTCGACGCAACTCGTTGGCGGCTACCCTCGATGACTGCCTCTCGTAACGTTGACTCGCTTGTTGTAGCAGTTGAACCCTTGGCTATGGCGTGAATCGCGGCTTGACCCCCAAAATGTTACACTCAGTTTGATGTTGGTGTTTTCCTTTATCAGTATCCGATTCAGCCCCAATGCTGAATTCCTGATAAGGTGTAACTCAGATTCGTTTATCCACGCAACCCGTCCAAACAGCATACAAGTCACAAAGTCGACGTATGAAGTTTTCCACTTTTATTCAGCACACACCAACAACTGCATACAATTCTCAACTCAACTCAACAACTTTCACAGCAACTCTTTCCAGCTTCACTATTAACAACCACTTATCTCAACAGCAACTCGGCACACGATTAAATAACCTCTCTCTTTTCTCGAACAATTTGGTACACGGTAGAAATGACGCACTGCCACCAATCGAACTAAAGATCGTCATCACTGGCTTACGTCATACACATTTCCTCTACTTCCGGGAACATTCACGACCTTCGATATCCATCGGGAAATTTCTATCGACAGTAATAAACATGCAAATCCCGAAAATTCTCCAACAATATCGACTAACGCAAATCATCAACGTTATACAAAGCCTCTCCTAACAACAATGCAAACTCAAATCAAAGGTAAATAAACTCCATTATTGAATACTTTGCATAACGAAACGATTAGATCTATCGTGCGCGCTTCCGACATACTTTCGTACGCGTTTCAACGTAACAACCTGCGAATCACCTAAATAATTCAAATTGCAGTCCCTACACAATGAATTGTTTACGTAAATAATACATTATTTAGCAACATCTTCTAAATAATATATTTTTGTGCTAAATAACGCATGATATGAGTAAACAAATCATTATTTAAAAATATTTATAAATAATACATTATTTAACACAATCTGCTACATGTAAAGAAATTAATTAATTTAATTAAATAAATAAGATAAGTGAATTATTATATCAGAAGATGACCTTAACAACACTTTGTATAGTCCTATTACAGTTGACATTGTTAGCATTATTATGAAAACCTATTTATACAAGTTGTTATTATTTTTATATAATTTGTCTTTTATTCAATTAAGGTTCATCAACTAATGTCTAATATCGCTTTGTAGTGAACAGACGTAAAACTAATGCATTGATTGATTTGCTAACTGCAATATATAGGTAAATTATTGCGTATTTAGCAACAATGCCTTATTTATGTATATTATGATTTATTTACCGAATCAATATATTGTTTAGGTAAATAATAAGTTATTTACGGATATACTATATTATTTAGAGAAATCTTACATTGTTTGTAAACAAATAATGGTTATTTAGAAAATATGCTTCTAAATAAAAATAATTTGGACCAACAGACCATCACACCAGCCATTGGACAACACGATGACATGCTCACAATGGTGAAGAAACGGAAACTTCGATGGTATGGCCATGTCACCAGAGCATCAGGCCTTGCAAAGACCACCTTTTCCAAGGCACGGAGGCAGAAGAAGAGGGAGATAGAAAAAAGAAATGGGAGGACAACATTCGAGAATGGACTGGCTTGACACTGAGCGAAACCATGAGTGTTCCTGAGGACAGGGAAAGATGGAGTACGCTGGTTCAACGATCATCTGTGGTGTCCCAACGACCTTCGAGTTACGGGATAGGATAGGATAGGTTAGGCTCTGTGGGTTCGGGCAAATAGAATAGACCCAACGTTTCCCTGCGTGTCGTAAGAGGCGACTAACAGGGGTGATGTTAGCACGGCATCACTGGGCGAAAGTCTTCTACACAGAAGTCACCGGCCAGGGCGGAGGAACCTCACGTTACTACAGGTTCAACGACCACGTGCTCAGGGCCAAGGCGAGCCACACTGTATTCGTGGATTTCGGCTGTGGCCAACAGCCTGGAGAGGATTGGGCCCTGCCAGGTCTTTTTTGCCCAAGACACAACACATGATGAGGCTATCCACTAATTCCATGCCGGATCGGTCGTCGCCCGGAACAAGGACCGCGCCTTCCGTTGGCCACCAGGACGGAGGTGAAAAGTATGCTACTGATGGACAAATTAGCAAGATCCGCACGAGAAACAACATCGTCATAGGAACCTGGAATGTCAGGACCCTAACTGCGGAAGGAAAATTAGAAGAACTGGCCCACGAGCTGGACCACTATCGATGGAACGTTCTAGGTATCAGCGAACTGCGCTGGAAAGGCCTAGGTGAAACAACGACTGACAAAGGCCACAAGCTCTATTTCAGCGGTAGAGATGACAGGCACGAACACGGCGTTGGATTCTTGGTCCAAAAGAACATTCTAGCCACTGTCATGGGTTGCCGCCCAGTCTCCAGTAGACTCATTACCATCCGTCTGAGAGCAACCCCTTTCAACATTACCATCATCCAGGCCTATGCCCCAACATCAGACTATGAAGACAGCGAAGTGGAGGATTTTTATGAAAATATACAGGCGGTCCTTGACCAAGTGCCGAAGAAGGACATAGTCATAGTGCAAGGCGACTGGAATGCCAAGGTTGGCCAAGATGCGCACCACAACTGGGGAGACACATGCGGACCCCACTGCAACAACGAGACAAATGACAGGGGTCTGAGGCTATTGGAGTTTGCCAGATACAACAATCTGGTATTGGCAAACACGCTTGGTCTCCACAAAAAATCCAGACGATGGACATGGCACAGTCCCGGCGGGGAACATCACAACCAGATCGACTACATCATGGTCAAGAAACGCTTCAGATCAAGCATCAACATTGGCCGGACACGCACTTTTCCAGGAGCAGACATTGGAAGTGACCACGATCTCGTGATGATGTCTTTCCGGCTCCATTTGAAGAGAGTAAATACAGCAAAGTGCACTAGACTGAAGTTCGACCTGGACAAACTGCAAGACCCGGAGGTGGCAAAAATATTTCAGGCCACAATTGGAGGGAAATTTGCACCACTGCTTATTTTGGGGGCAGGCGAAGTAGATGTCAACACCATGACCAATACCTTCAACTCAGCTGTAACAGATGCCGCCACTGAGATCCTTGGCAAGCACCGACCAAAGAAGAAGCCGTGGATCACACCTGAACTTTTGGATCTGTGTAATAAACGAAGAGAGTTAAAAAAGAAAAAGAACACCTCACAGGGAGCTGATGTCTACCGAAAAATCAACAATGACATCCGAAAAGGCATGTGCACAGCAAAGGAGAACTGGATAGAAGATCAATGCCAGGAAATAGAGAACAATCTGAACAAGAACAACAGCAAGAAGGCCTACCAGACTGTGAAGCGGCTGACAAGTGTTAAACAGCCCAAAGTCTCCACTATCCAAAGCAAGTCTGGCATTTGCCTTACAGAAGAACAAGAAGTCTTGGACAGATGGACAGAGTACTGCTCTGACCTTTACAACCATACACCAAATGGAGACCCATCAGTTCTAGCATGTCCCGAGAGCAGAGAAGAAGAAGAAATCCTCCCAATTCTCCGGGAAGAAGTTGAGGCAGCAGTGCAATCGCTGAAGAAAGGGAAGTCAGCGGGAGTGGACAACATACCAGCGGAACTGCTACAAGCAGGAGGAGAAGCGATGACTGATGCTCTCACCATTATCTGTAACAAGATCTGGCAGAGTGGGGAATGGCCTACACCATGGACCCAGTCGCTTGTCATCACTCTTTTCAAAAAAGGTAACCTTCAGGAGTGTGAAAATTACCGCACCATCAGCCTCATCAGCCATCCCAGCAAGGTCCTCCTGAAAATAATACTCAACAGGTTGAAACCACAAGCTGAACAAATCATAGCTGAAGAACAAGCAGGATTCATGGCAGGGCGAAGTACCACTGAACAGATTTTCAACCTCAGAATAATCTGTGAGAAATACCTACAGCACCAACAACATCTATATCATGTGTTCATAGACTTCAAGAAGGCATTTGACCGAGTCTGGCATGCAGCTCTATGGGCAACCATGAAAGTGTACAACATCAGCCCGAAAATTATAGAAGTCATCAAAAGCCTGTATGACAAGGCTACCAGTGCAGTCCTCCATAACAGCCTCATCGGGAACTGGTTCAGAACAACAATCGGTGTGCGTCAAGGATGCCTACTCTCTCCAACACTCTTCAACATCTTCCTAGAGCGCATCATGTCAGATGCTCTTGCAGATCACGAAGGCACAGTCAGCATAGGGGGCAGAGCAATCTCCAATCTTCGTTTTGCGGATGATATTGATGGATTGGCTGGAGAGGAACAAGAACTTGAACAGCTTGTACAGAGGCTTGACACCACCTCCAGAGCTTATGGAATGGAAATAAGTGCAGAGAAGACCAAATTGATGACCAACAACACCAATGGCATCAACACGGACATCAAAGTACAAGGCCAATCCCTCAACACAGTGCACAGCTTCAAATATTTAGGAGCCATTGTGTCAGGCAATGGGTCTCGACAGGAAGTCCTCTCCAGGATCGCACAAACAACTGCTGCCCTGACAAGGTTGAAGCCCATTTGGAAAGACAGAACCATCAGTCTACATTCCAAAGTAAGACTGCTGCGCTCTCTGGTCATCTCCATCTTCCTATATGCTTGCGAAGCATGGACCCTCACAGCAGATCTCCAACGAAGAATACAAAGCATGGAGATGAGGTGCTACAGAAGACTTCTGGGCATTTCCTATACCCAACGACGAAGTCCGACAGACCATCACACAAGCCATTGGACAACACGATGACCTGCTCACAGTGGTGAAGAAACGGAAACTCCGATGGTATGGCCACGTCACCAGATCATCAGGCCTTGCAAAGACCATTCTGCAAGGCACAGTGCAAGGAGGTAGAAGAAGGGGGAGACCGAAAAAGAGGTGGGAGGACAACATTCGAGAATGGACTGGTTTGACACTGAGCGAAGCCATGAGGGCTGCTGAGGACAGAGAAAGATGGAGTATGCTGGTTAAACGATCATCTGTGGTGCCCCTACGACCTTCGGGTTATGGGATAGGATAGGATAGGATAGGATAGGTTAGCTGAAAATGATAAAAAAAATAAATGTTTTAAAAAGGGAATTCCGTACCACTGCATGTGTTCGGCATACAAGGTTTGTCTCTGAGAACTAACAGATAAACCCACAGGGGCAAGTAACCAAGTGGAATGGATTCTCGATAACACAGTATTTGTGGATCCTCAATGGCTTAGTGGTGGCAGCTGTTTTATTAATATTTATCATTACTTATCATTTTTATAGGACATATAATACACATAGGACCCGCTATGTTATCGTGGATCTACTCTATGTTAATATCCCTGTTAGCCTCGGCGAGTCTCAGGTATATGGTATGTGTGATGCTCAGTGTGTCAACTGACCTTAGTAAAGGTCGATGACCGGGTTAGGTTGAATGGTACGACCATCTCCCGTAGTAGTGAAACGGATGTTTGAGTGCTTCTTTCTATGGGTTTCCGCGGGTGGTCAGTTAATGAACTAATTACTGGTAGCGCCTACACTGCTTAGTCGGTGGTCAGGTCAGACATACTGACTTACATGAGTGACTTGGGCTAGACCTCATTAGTGCAAAAGTAGGGGCAAGAATGTAGTTTAGACACCCTCTGGTTGTTAGCGTCTAGACACACAGCAACCTATCAGTGCGCACGAACACACACACACACACACACGCACCCACACACACACAACCGTGTAGAAACGCCGTTTTGATTACTTTCATGAAACTCTACAAACGTTACTCTGACATTTTTACAAATGTGTCCATTTTTTGAAGCTATCCCTAACCCTAACCCTAACTCTAACCCTAACCCAAACCCTAACCCTTAACCTAACCATAAGCCTAACACAGCCTTATCCCTAATGGAACACTGTTTTGACGTCAAAATATCGGGGTCCGTCAAAAGAAAGTACGTAGAGGTTCAAGTGTATGTCAGAATAAAGGCGTTTCTACCTAGCCACACACACACGCACGCACATGTTTAGATCGCGTTGTTATGACATTCATGAAACGCCACACATGTCATGTTGACAATGGGGTCATCTTTCGTACATTCTTAAAGTACTGTTAAGTGATCTAACGTTAACCCTAATCCTAA
Organism: Oncomelania hupensis; assembly: GCA_036898135.1. Lineage (NCBI taxonomy): Eukaryota > Metazoa > Mollusca > Gastropoda > Littorinimorpha > Pomatiopsidae > Oncomelania > Oncomelania hupensis. The sequence continues at coordinate 73,598,345 of CM072518.1, read as the reverse complement.
CCCTTTTCCTAATCTTACCCTAACCCTAACTCATCATTATTTTGACGTCAGCATAACGAGTTGTGTTAAAAAAAGGGTATGTAGATTCTCTCAGGTGTATATCACAAGAACGTCGTCTCAACATAATCACGTGTGTACACACAGACACACACACACGCACACAGACCAACACACAGACACACACACACACTTACGTACACACGCGTCCATACATGTACAAGCATGCAGAAGCACAATCTACTCGTACACTCTCTCCCCACCCCTCTGTTTCTGTCTGTCTGTTTGTCTTTCTGTCTGTCTCTCTCTTTCCCCCCCCCTCTCTCTCTCTTTCCCCCTCTCTCTCTCTTTCCTCTCTTTCTATCTATCTCGTTCTCCCTCTCTTTCTGTCCTCCCTTCTCCCTCCTTCTCTCTCTCTCTCTCGCTCTCTCTCGCTCTCTCTCTCTCTCTCACGAAGTGTCTGTAGTGACTGAAAGGTCGGACAGTAACCGAAGGGACGCAGAAGTCCAGAACATCCCTCCCTGTCCGCCAGGAAGAGTCATTACCGGTATCCCACTCCCATGAGAAACAGTCCCTTACCGGGTGCGGGTTCAAACCCAGATCGTCTGACCCAAAATAGTTCTTGTTTTAACTTTTTGCTTTACGGACAATTATGAACCCCACGAAATGTGAATCATGAATTCTTCCAATCCCCGGGCGCCCAGGATTGTGTTGTTATCTGGGGAGTCACACAGGACCTACTGTTGGGTGTTGTTATCTGGGGAGTCAGACAGGACCTACTGTTGGGTGTGGGTTTGGGGAGTCAGACAGGACCTACTGTTGGCTGTATTTGTGTAGCCGGCACTCATCCGCCTAAAATCTGTATCCTTGTGAATAACATGTCTGTCTATGAGTCTTATCGCCACTTTCCCCCCCTTTCCCAGTCCCCTATTCGCTATATGTGACGTGGGACTTTAATCTATCTACCTAACCTAACCTCTCTCTCTCTCTCTCTCTCTCTCTCTCTCTCTCTCTCTCTCTCGCTCTCTCTCTCTCTCTCTCTCTCTCTCTCTCTCTCTCTCTCTCTCTCTCTCTCTCGCTCTCTATACACATTGAACGTTTTTATTTGCTGCACTCATTTCAATCTGGATTTGATAAATATAATTCCTGCCATATGACATTCATCCGTCTGTGTGATAATGGCTGTCCGCAGTTAACAAGCGTGAAATGTCTGCGGTAGTTTTTCTAGACTTCCGCAAAGCTTTCGATCTTGTTTACCACAAAATCTTCATACAAAAACTACATTATCGATCCTCTTCTTTTTTGCATATACATTAATGACCTACCACTTTATATTTCCAATACAAACGTATCATGTGATCTCTTCGCGGGACAGTGCACTTCACTCTTGCTCTCATAATCTTAACCGAACAGAGTGTGATCTTGGAGAAGTCTAACTGATGTATCAAAATAGTGCACCAAACAGAGTGTGATCTTGGAGAAGTCTAACCGATGTATCAAAATAGTGCACCGAACAGAGTGTGATCTTGGAGAAGTCTACCCGATGTATCAAAATAGTGCACCGAACAGAGTGTGATCTTGGAGAAGTCTAACCGATGTATCAAAATAGTGCACCGAACAGAGTGTGATCTTGGAGAAGTCTAACCGATGTATTAAAATAGTGCACCGAACAGAGTGTGATCTTGGAGAAGTCTAACCGATGTATTAAAATAGTGCACCGAACAGAGTGTGATGTTGGAGAAGTCTAACAGATGTATCAAAATAGTGCACCGAACAGAGTGTGATCTTGGAGAAGTCTAACCGATGTATCAAAATAGTGCACCGAACAGAGTGTGATCTTGGAGAAGTCTAACCGATGTATTAAAATAGTGCAGAGAACAGAGTGTGATCTTGGAGAAGTCTAACCGATGTATCAAAATAGTGCACCGAACAGAGTGTGATCTTGGAGAAGTCTAACCGATGTATCAAAATAGTGCAGCGAACAGAGTGTGATCTTGGAGAAGTCTAACCGATGTATCAAAATAGTGCACCGAACAGAGTGTGATCTTGGAGAAGTCTAACCGAAGTATCAAAATAGTGCAGCCACACCAAAATGGTTCTCCACCCACAAAAAGATAAAAGCATGTTAATAGCCACAAGACAAAAGCATGTTAATAGCCACAAGACAAAAGCATGTTAATAGCCACAAGACAAAAGCATTAGAGAGCCCCAACCAAGTATAACCTTATACTAAACAACAACCCGATTGAACAAGTTAGCTCCCATAAAGTCTTAGGCATAACAATAGATGATGAATTTAATTGGCAAAGGCAAATCCATATTAATAATATTTGCAGAACCGTAGCAAGAAATTTACATCTTCGTAAGTTGAATTTCTTTGTAGATAGTAACGCAACAACACTTTTTTTAAACAGCTGTTTGTCTTACATCAACTGCCTTGTGTGGTGCTGCCCAAGTCGAGAATGCTAAATACCTTACATAGGCGTGGAGTGAAATTAACTTGTAATCATCACCAAGCTGTCATCTCTGATATAGATACTAATAGTGTACATACAGTTCATGGATGGATTTTGTCCTTACAAAATCAGTTTCACTACAATATTACTGTTCTCATGTTTAAGGTTCGTCGCGGACTTGAACCAAACTATCTTTCACATCTCTTTACTGCAGCACCAGCTCCATATAGTTCATGTAATTTCATTTTGCCGCGCACACGTGTTGATTTATATAAAACCAGTTCGGATCTCTCTTCCTCTGAACGTGAAGTCATTGTCACGACCTAATGTCGGACAGAGATCCCTCCCGAACAACCCAGCTATCTAACTACCTACCCGAAACTAAACAGTCACACGCACACACACACACAAAATAAGTAACAAATACGTCAATGAAGTTTTAAAATAAAAAAAAAACAAGTTTTACTTCCCAAAATCACACACACTTTCATACGCACAAGACAACAATCACACCAACCATACATAAACAAAGCATCAACAAAAATATAATCAGATGAAATGGAAAATGAATGAAATGAGATGACAAATGACTGAATCGGAATGTACTATTTAAACATGACAAATAAAAACAAACAAAGTAAATCAAATGGTATTTCACACTTTAAACTTCTTAAACCAGAAAAAATACCATTAGAAAAGAAAACTCCAAAATCGTCTTTGGTTACTAACAAGGCACAAAAGTCAAACGTTCATTTAGAGTTAATAGGTGCCTTTTTTGTTTCAAATGAATTAATATAAAAACCAGTTGATAGTCAAAAAGAATAAATAAATAAATAACGAAGACCACGTGGTAGAAGACCGTTGAGCCGGCACCGCTGGCAAAGGTCCAGGGTAGAACACCCCGAGGGGGGTAAGGCACTGTCCGCAGAAGGCGGCGAGGAAAGCTTCAACCTGCCCACCCTCGGAGTTCTCTGACAACCGCTGTTGCACCCGGTCGTACCGACGGCCCGGAAGGTTGCGACGGTCCCAGACGCAGACCCAGTCACACCGGTAACTGCTAATGCCGCTCTGTCTTGACTGAACTCGCCCGGTGTCACCCAGCTCAGTAGCCGACCGGGTAAACGTGGTGATGGCCCAGATGACCAATGGACTATGTGGTTAATGAAGATGTCATTGATGAAGTAGAGGAAGAAGAAGAAGACGAAGAAGATGAAGAAGACTCATCCTGTAATCAGGCACGAGTATAAGTCCCAGTGCAAATATACAATTATTTACCCCCTGCCAATTATTATACCAAAGAAAGTTCATAATTATATACCACCGATATATAACCCGGGAAAGATAATCTCTATTACAAATAAACATGATGTTTTCTTAATCACGGGAAAAAAAAAATTATATATATATATATATATATATATATATATATATATATATATATATATATATATATATATATATATATATATATATATATATATATATATATATATGTTACAGAAAGAACCCGTAACCAGGGATTACGCGTAATCCCTGAACATTTTAGTGAATACGTGTAATCTCTGTTTCAATCAGGGATTACAAGTATTCCCTAAAAATTCCAGGGATTACGCGTAATCTCTGAAAAAAAAAACCATACTTTTACACGTCTTTACTGTTAAAAATTTTAAAATTTAGTGAATTCACGTAATCTCCATCTCTGAACACAATCATTATACATTGGCATAGTGAGAGACAACTCAATTTCCACAACATTATTAAAATTGTATGTGTTATGAACAAGTTCTAATCCTGTTGTGCAACATGACAAAGACATGAGTAAATGTAATTGAATAGGTTCAGTTTTCAAAAGTGTTTAAGCCAAAGTTCTACTTGTTTCTTCATTCTTTCTCTTCTCAAAGCATTATGAATTGCTACAGTGAGAGCCAACCCAGTTTCTAGAACATAGGCTACATCAAATTAATTTCCTAAATAGGGTTCATTTTGTATGTGCCATGAACAAGTTCTAATCCTGTTTTGCAAACTGACAGACATGAGGAAATGTACACATTGAATAGATTCAGTTTTGCAAAAGTGTTTACTGTTTAGGCGAAAGCTCTAGATCTACTTGGTTCACCTCACAAGTCATCACAGAGTTGAAGGAAGTTTGGCCAAGCCTAACTTTGGTGCATGGTAAGCCTCGCCATCCCTAAAGTCAGGGCTCGGTGGAACGAGCGAACGGGGATATCAAAGATATGCTGGTGGCATGGATGGCTGACAATGAATCCCAAGATTGGCCTACAGGTATCAAGTTTGTTCAATTCCAGAAAAACAGTGCGCTCCATGCCGGGATAAAGTGCTCTCCGTATTCCGCAATGTTTGGCTGTGAGGCTCGTATTGGACTGACTACTTCGTCTTTACCAGAGGAAGTGATTGCTCGTATGGACACAGAGGAGGATCTTCTTGCCTTCGCACAAACAACACCAACATCAGATCATGGCAATGACAACGTTATCCCGCAAACTGATGGTGTTATCAACCAAAGCCAAGCTGCAAGCGACGAAACAATAGCAACGACCGCTGAAACCATAGAGTTTCATACAGAACAGTCCTTGCCCACATCAACAATGTCAACGACAGCAGAAACACTCGATATTTCAGCAGTACCTTCCTCGCCCACACCAACAGCATCTACCTCCCATGTTGACAGTCCGTCTTCCAAAAACCACAGGGTAGTTGCAGAAAAAAATTTAAAGAGATCAAAAAACGCCGTCGCGAGGCAGCTAATGCCCAAACTTCTCAAGCAGAAAGGATGGTGAAGAGAAGCCGGGTAGTTCTGCAAGCTGGCATACCAGGAGACAATGTTGCTGTGCCAGTTCCGTTGGTTGATCGAGGGAGAGGCGATGCGAGGAACATTCTAGGTGTTATTGTGGAAAGACGAGAAGACACTGATCAATACAGAATAGCTGTAAAAGCTGGTGTTCTCAGTGGTTTGTACTCTAGGAATCAATTGGATTTGTGTCCTCAGCGCCTTCTAAACTCTAAAGACATGAATACTGACAGAACAGTTTCACTGCGCTCAGCAGTAATTTCTCAGTCAGCTTCAGGTGGGCAAGGCTTCACAAGATGCAACTGTTCTGGCCCTAAAAAGTGTCAGACTAAGCGTTGTAAAATGCTTTAAGGCCAAGCTTCAGTGCAACTCACGCTGCCATAGTAGCCTCAATTGTTGTAACAAGTAAACTGTCAATGGTTTTAGTATCAGAGTCTTCTTTGTTCAACCGCCAGAAAGATGTATGTAAAAGATATAGCCTAGTCTGTTGAATTTAACTGCTTGTGTAACTAACAAATATACTGGCTCCAAAACGTGATAGTTAAGGCATTGTAAATGCCAAGCCTTCATTCTTGTTAAAAGTAACAATCTGATTATTATTGTCTCAGAGAGTTCTCTCAACTTTCAAGCTACCAAAGAATACGTTTTAATGAAGAATTTTAAAAGACATTTTAAGTTTTATAATTTTATGTGAGAGATGATATGTTTTCTTTAACTTTGAATATTAAACTCTGTATTTTGTAACATGCCTTCTTTGTTTGCATTGTGTGCATCATGAATGACTTATTGTGTGAATGAGAATGTACAATATTTACTAAAATGTCCAATATCTATGGAAAAAACAATCACAATGACACTTTGTATGAGCATCGGGGAATACACGTAATCACTGGGACCTTTTTCCAGGGATTACGCGTAATCACTGAATATTTTAGTGAATACGTGTAATCTCCGATTAAAACAGGGATTACACGTTTTCACTAAAATGTCCAGGGAATACGCGTTATCCCTGGTTACGGGTTCTTTCTGTAACATATATAGACATCACAAAAAGTTAAGTACCACCATGAAAATTCGACCAAATTTAAATTTTGTTACCAGTACCCTTTAAATTAATTTTTAATCTTCACAGTCACTTTGCTTTGGTGCACAGGGTTGTAAAGTGTACAATGACTGCAACTGCAGCTGCACGTGCACCACGAGCAGTTTGAGGGAGACGCCTAAAGGCTGCGTATTTGACCCAAAAAATACTGGTTTTCCGTGCTCCACGCCCGATATATCAAACTTTTTTGTGAGCAATGTTTGGTTGCAAATGCTGAAAGAAATGTCTGGCTGTGTGTTTTACTCACACATTTGCCTTTATAAGCAGCCGATTTTGCACAAACCATTACCAAACGAACATGCCGCCAAGACAAAAACTACAGGACTTCGACAGAACCCGAGCGATCACGTGGCTGCAGGATGGAGTGGGGGTGCGCGAAGTTGCTCGCAGACTTCATGTCTCTCACCCTGTCATCATCCGACTTCAAGAACGGTTCCATGCCACCGGCACTGTCAGGGAGAGGTCACGCTCTGGTCGGCCAAAGAAGACGACAGCGAGGGAGGACCGTTACATCCGTCGCCAAGCTACACAGCACAGACAAGTGACCGCCAATGTTATCCGAGGTCATTTGCGTGCAAGCACTAACACCACCATCAGTTCTCAGACAACTCGCAATCGCCTTCATGTCGCCAATTTGCGGGCTCGCCGTCCACTCAAGAGACCCCGACTGACTCAGAATCACCGGGCAGCCCGCAGAGCCTGGTGCGATGCGCATGCACGGTGGAATCGTGGTCAGTGGGCCAACGTCATGTTCAGCGATGAGTCCCGGTTTTGCCTGCACCCAACTGACGGACGAATTCGCGTTTGGAGGAGGCCCAGAGAGCGGCTGGCAGATGACGTCATCCAGGAGCACGTTCCCTTCGGGGGAGGGTCTGTGATGGTCTGGGCTGGAATAAGTACGCACCACAGGACGCCTCTGTACCACATAAATGGAAACCTTAATGGGCAGAGGTATTTGGAAGAAATACTGCAGCCGCTGGTCATCCCAGGTCTTCAGCAGATTGGACCTAATGCTGTGCTTCAGGACGACAACGCCACACCTCATCGGGCACGAGCTGTCAACGCCTTTCTTCATCAAGCAGGAATCAACCGCATGCCTTGGCCAGCCAATAGTCCCGATCGCGAACTTGTTTTTTCCAACCTAGTTCCAGTCATTCGCCGAAAAAGGCAATTACCGAAGTCAAACGAAGCTCTCCGAGTCGAGCGAAGCTGTCCGATGTTTTACAACGAATGCTGGCAGGACTACTTGAAACCACAGGCTGGGAAGTCTCGTCTTTCGTAGGCCTCAATTACATACTATACTACGTACGTATGTAGGAGGCCCACGAGTTTACAAAGACAAAACAAAAAAGACTTCAGAGCCTGTGGTGAAACATCCGTGCATAAAAATAGCCGCTGTTCCCCCCCTCTCTCTCTCTTTCCCCCTCTCTCTCTCTCTTTCCTCTCTTTCTATCTATCTCGTTCTCCCTCTCTTTCTGTCCTCCCTTCTCCCTCCTTCTCTCTCTCTCTCTCGCTCTCTCTCGCTCTCTCTCTCTCTCATGAAGTGTCTGTAGTGACTGAAAGGTCGGACAGTAACCGAAGGGACGCAGAAGTCCAGAACATCCCTCCCTGTCCGCCAGGAAGAGTCATTACCGGTATCCCACTCCCATGAGAAACAGTCCCTTACCGGGTGCGGGTTCAAACCCAGATCGTCTGACCCAAAATAGTTCTTGTTTTAACTTTTTGCTTTACGGACAATTATGAACCCCACGAAATGTGAATCATGAATTCTTCCAATCCCCGGGCGCCCAGGATTGTGTTGTTATCTGGGGAGTCAGACAGGACCTACTGTTGGGTTTTGTTATCTGGGGAGTCAGACAGGACCTACTGTTGGGTGTGGGTTTGGGGAGTCAGACAGGACCTACTGTTGGCTGTATTTGTGTAGCCGGCACTCATCCGCCTAAAATCTGTATCCTTGTGAATAACATGTCTGTCTATGAGTCTTATCGCCACTTTCCCCCCCTTTCCCAGTCCCCTATTCGCTATATGTGACGTGGGACTTTAATCTATCTATCTAACCTAACCTCTCTCTCTCTCTCTCTCTCTCTCTCTCTCTCTCTCTCTCTCTCTCTCTCTCTCTCTCTCTCTCTCTCTCTCTCTCGCTCTCTATACACATTGAACGTTTTTATTTGCTGCACTCATTTCAATCTGGATTTGATAAATATAATTCCTGCCATATGACATTCATCCGTCTGTGTGATAATGGCTGTCCGCAGTTAACAAGCGTGAAATGTCTGCGGTAGTTTTTCTAGACTTCCGCAAAGCTTTCGATCTTGTTTACCACAAAATCTTCATACAAAAACTACATTATCGATCCTCTTCTTTTTTGCATATACATTAATGACCTACCACTTTATATTTCCAATACAAACGTATCATGTGATCTCTTCGCGGGACAGTGCACTTCACTCTTGCTCTCATAATCTTAACCGAACAGAGTGTGATCTTGGAGAAGTCTAACTGATGTATCAAAATAGTGCACCAAACAGAGTGTGATCTTGGAGAAGTCTAACCGATGTATCAAAATAGTGCACCGAACAGAGTGTGATCTTGGAGAAGTCTACCCGATGTATCAAAATAGTGCACCGAACAGAGTGTGATCTTGGAGAAGTCTAACCGATGTATCAAAATAGTGCACCGAACAGAGTGTGATCTTGGAGAAGTCTAACCGATGTATTAAAATAGTGCACCGAACAGAGTGTGATCTTGGAGAAGTCTAACCGATGTATTAAAATAGTGCACCGAACAGAGTGTGATGTTGGAGAAGTCTAACAGATGTATCAAAATAGTGCACCGAACAGAGTGTGATCTTGGAGAAGTCTAACCGATGTATCAAAATAGTGCACCGAACAGAGTGTGATCTTGGAGAAGTCTAACCGATGTATTAAAATAGTGCAGAGAACAGAGTGTGATCTTGGAGAAGTCTAACCGATGTATCAAAATAGTGCACCGAACAGAGTGTGATCTTGGAGAAGTCTAACCGATGTATCAAAATAGTGCAGCGAACAGAGTGTGATCTTGGAGAAGTCTAACCGATGTATCAAAATAGTGCACCGAACAGAGTGTGATCTTGGAGAAGTCTAACCGAAGTATCAAAATAGTGCAGCCACACCAAAATGGTTCTCCACCCACAAAAAGATAATAGCCACAAGACAAAAGCATGTTAATAGCCACAAGACAAAAGCATGTTAATAGCCACAAGACAAAAGCATTAGAGAGCCCCAACCAAGTATAACCTTATACTAAACAACAACCCGATTGAACAAGTTAGCTCCCATAAAGTCTTAGGCATAACAATAGATGATGAATTTAATTGGCAAAGGCAAATCCATATTAATAATATTTGCAGAACCGTAGCAAGAAATTTACATCTTCGTAAGTTGAATTTCTTTGTAGATAGTAACGCAACAACACTTTTTTTAAACAGCTGTTTGTCTTACATCAACTGCCTTGTGTGGTGCTGCCCAAGTCGAGAATGCTAAATACCTTACATAGTCGTGGAGTGAAATTAACTTGTAATCATCACCAAGCTGTCATCTCTGATATAGATACTAATAGTGTACATACAGTTCATGGATGGATTTTGTCCTTACAAAATCAGTTTCACTACAATATTACTGTTCTCATGTTTAAGGTTCGTCGCGGACTTGAACCAAACTATCTTTCACATCTCTTTACTGCAGCACCAGCTCCATATAGTTCATGTAATTTCATTTTGCCGCGCACACGTGTTGATTTATATAAAACCAGTTCGGATCTCTCTTCCTCTGAACGTGAAGTCATTGTCACGACCTAATGTCGGACAGAGATCCCTCCCGAACAACCCAGCTATCTAACTACCTACCCGAAACTAAACAGTCACACGCACACACACACAAAATAAGTAACAAATACGTCAATGAAGTTTTAAAATAAAAAAAAAACAAGTTTTACTTCCCAAAATCACACACACTTTCATACGCACAAGACAACAATCACACCAACCATACATAAACAAAGCATCAACAAAAAAATAATCAGATGAAATGGAAAATGAATGAAATGAGATGACAAATGACTGAATCGGAATGTACTATTTAAACATGACAAATAAAAACAAAGTAAATCAAATGGTATTTCACACTTTAAACTTCTTAAACCAGAAAAAATACCATTAGAAAAGAAAACTCCAAAATCGTCTTTGGTTACTAACAAGGCACAAAAGTCAAACGTTCATTTAGAGTTAATAGGTGCCTTTTTTGTTTCAAATGAATTAATATAAAAACCAGTTGATAGTCAAAAAGAATAAATAAATAAATAACGAAGACCACGTGGTAGAAGACCGTTGAGCCGGCACCGCTGGCAAAGGTCCAGGGTAGAACACCCCGAGGGGGGTAAGGCACTGTCCGCAGAAGGCGGCGAGGAAAGCTTCAACCTGCCCACCCTCGGAGTTCTCTGACAACCGCTGTTGCACCCGGTCGTACCGACGGCCCGGAAGGTTGCGACGGTCCCAGACGCAGACCCAGTCACACCGGTAACTGCTAATGCCGCTCTGTCTTGACTGAACTCGCCCGGTGTCACCCAGCTCAGTAGCCGACCGGGTAAACGTGGTGATGGCCCAGATGACCAATGGACTATGTGGTTAATGAAGATGTCATTGATGAAGTAGAGGAAGAAGAAGAAGACGAAGAAGATGAAGAAGACTCATCCTGTAATCAGGCACGAGTATAAGTCCCAGTGCAAATATACAATTATTTACCCCCTGCCAATTATTATACCAAAGAAAGTTCATAATTATATACCACCGATATATAACCCGGGAAAGATAATCTCTATTACAAATAAACATGATGTTTTCTTAATCACGGGAAAAAAAAAATTATATATATATATATATATATATATATATATATATATATATATATATATATATATATATATATATATATATATATATATATATATATGTTACAGAAAGAACCCGTAACCAGGGATTACGCGTAATCCCTGAACATTTTAGTGAATACGTGTAATCTCTGTTTCAATCAGGGATTACAAGTATTCCCTAAAAATTCCAGGGATTACGCGTAATCTCTGAAAAAAAAACCATAATTTTACACGTCTTTACTGTTAAAAATTTTAAAATTTAGTGAATTCACGTAATCTCCATCTCTGAACACAATCATTATACATTGGCATAGTGAGAGACAACTCAATTTCCACAACATTATTAAAATTGTATGTGTTATGAACAAGTTCTAATCCTGTTGTGCAACATGACAAAGACATGAGTACATGTAATTGAATAGGTTCAGTTTTCAAAAGTGTTTAAGCCAAAGTTCTACTTGTTTCTTCATTCTTTCTCTTCTCAAAGCATTATGAATTGCTACAGTGAGAGCCAACCCAGTTTCTAGAACATAGGCTACATCAAATTAATTTCCTAAATAGGGTTCATTTTGTATGTGCCATGAACAAGTTCTAATCCTGTTTTGCAAACTGACAGACATGAGGAAATGTACACATTGAATAGATTCAGTTTTGCAAAAGTGTTTACTGTTTAGGCGAAAGCTCTAGATCTACTTGGTTCACCTCACAAGTCATCACAGAGTTGAAGGAAGTTTGGCCAAGCCTAACTTTGGTGCATGGTAAGCCTCGCCATCCCTAAAGTCAGGGCTCGGTGGAACGAGCGAACGGGGATATCAAAGATATGCTGGTGGCATGGATGGCTGACAATGAATCCCAAGATTGGCCTACAGGTATCAAGTTTGTTCAATTCCAGAAAAACAGTGCGCTCCATGCCGGGATAAAGTGCTCTCCGTATTCCGCAATGTTTGGCTGTGAGGCTCGTATTGGACTGACTACTTCGTCTTTACCAGAGGAAGTGATTGCTCGTATGGACACAGAGGAGGATCTTCTTGCCTTCGCACAAACAACACCAACATCAGATCATGGCAATGACAACGTTATCCCGCAAACTGATGGTGTTATCAACCAAAGCCAAGCTGCAAGCGACGAAACAATAGCAACGACCGCTGAAACCATAGAGTTTCATACAGAACAGTCCTTGCCCACATCAACAATGTCAACGACAGCAGAAACACTCGATATTTCAGCAGTACCTTCCTCGCCCACACCAACAGCATCTACCTCCCATGTTGACAGTCCGTCTTCCAAAAACCACAGGGTAGTTGCAGAAAAAAATTTAAAGAGATCAAAAAACGCCGTCGCGAGGCAGCTAATGCCCAAACTTCTCAAGCAGAAAGGATGGTGAAGAGAAGCCGGGTAGTTCTGCAAGCTGGCATACCAGGAGACAATGTTGCTGTGCCAGTTCCGTTGGTTGATCGAGGGAGAGGCGATGCGAGGAACATTCTAGGTGTTATTGTGGAAAGACGAGAAGACACTGATCAATACAGAATAGCTGTAAAAGCTGGTGTTCTCAGTGGTTTGTACTCTAGGAATCAATTGGATTTGTGTCCTCAGCGCCTTCTAAACTCTAAAGACATGAATACTGACAGAACAGTTTCACTGTGCTCAGCAGTAATTTCTCAGTCAGCTTCAGGTGGGCAAGGCTTCACAAGATGCAACTGTTCTGGCCCTAAAAAGTGTCAGACTAAGCGTTGTAAAATGCTTTAAGGCCAAGCTTCAGTGCAACTCACGCTGCCATAGTAGCCTCAATTGTTGCAACAAGTAAACTGTCAATGGTTTTAGTATCAGAGTCTTCTTTGTTCAACCGCCAGAAAGATGTATGTAAAAGATATAGCCTAGTCTGTTGAATTTAACTGCTTGTGTAACTAACAAATATACTGGCTCCAAAACGTGATAGTTAAGGCATTGTAAATGCCAAGCCTTCATTCTTGTTAAATGTAACAATCTGAATATTATTGTCTCAGAGAGTTCTCTCAACTTTCAAGCTACCAAAGAATACGTTTTAATGAAGAATTTTAAAAGACATTTTAAGTTTTATAATTTTATGTGAGAGATGATATGTTTTCTTTAACTTTGAATATTAAACTCTGTATTTTGTAACATGCCTTCTTTGTTTGCATTGTGTGCATCATGAATGACTTATTGTGTGAATGAGAATGTACAATATTTACTAAAATGTCCAATATCTATGGAAAAACAATCACAATGACACTTTGTATGAGCATCGGGGAATACACGTAATCACTGGGACCTTTTTCCAGGGATTACGCGTAATCACTGAATATTTTAGTGAATACGTGTAATCTCCGATTAAAACAGGGATTACACGTTTTCACTAAAATGTCCAGGGAATACGCGTTATCCCTGGTTACGGGTTCTTTCTGTAACATATATAGACATCACAAAAAGTTAAGTACCACCATGAAAATTCGACCAAATTTAAATTTTGTTACCAGTACCCTTTAAATTAATTTTTAATCTTCACAGTCACTTTGCTTTGGTGCACAGGGTTGTAAAGTGTACAATGACTGCAACTGCAGCTGCACGTGCACCACGAGCAGTTTGAGGGAGACGCCTAAAGGCTGCGTATTTGACCCAAAAAATACTGGTTTTCCGTGCTCCACGCCCGATATATCAAACTTTTTTGTGAGCAATGTTTGGTTGCAAATGCTGAAAGAAATGTCTGGCTGTGTGTTTTACTCACACATTTGCCTTTATAAGCAGCCGATTTTGCACAAACCATTACCAAACGAACATGCCGCCAAGACAAAAACTACAGGACTTCGACAGAACCCGAGCGATCACGTGGCTGCAGGATGGAGTGGGGGTGCGCGAAGTTGCTCGCAGACTTCATGTCTCTCACCCTGTCATCATCCGACTTCAAGAACGGTTCCATGCCACCGGCACTGTCAGGGAGAGGTCACGCTCTGGTCGGCCAAAGAAGACGACAGCGAGGGAGGACCGTTACATCCGTCGCCAAGCTACACAGCACAGACAAGTGACCGCCAATGTTATCCGAGGTCATTTGCGGGCAAGCACTAACACCACCATCAGTTCTCAGACAACTCGCAATCGCCTTCATGTCGCCAATTTGCGGGCTCGCCGTCCACTCAAGAGACCCCGACTGACTCAGAACCACCGGGCAGCCCGCAGAGCCTGGTGCGATGCGCATGCACGGTGGAATCGTGGTCAGTGGGCCAACGTCATGTTCAGCGATGAGTCCCGGTTTTGCCTGCACCCAACTGACGGACGAATTCGCGTTTGGAGGAGGCCCAGAGAGCGGCTGGCAGATGACGTCATCCAGGAGCACGTTCCCTTCGGGGGAGGGTCTGTGATGGTCTGGGCTGGAATAAGTACGCACCACAGGACGCCTCTGTACCACATAAATGGAAACCTTAATGGGCAGAGGTATTTGGAAGAAATACTGCAGCCGCTGGTCATCCCAGGTCTTCAGCAGATTGGACCTAATGCTGTGCTTCAGGACGACAACGCCACACCTCATCGGGCACGAGCTGTCAACGCCTTTCTTCATCAAGCAGGAATCAACCGCATGCCTTGGCCAGCCAATAGTCCCGATCGCGAACTTGTTTTTTCCAACCTAGTTCCAGTCATTCGCCGAAAAAGGCAATTACCGAAGTCAAACGAAGCTCTCCGAGTCGAGCGAAGCTGTCCGATGTTTTACAACGAATGCTGGCAGGACTACTTGAAACCACAGGCTGGGAAGTCTCGTCTTTCGTAGGCCTCAATTACATACTATACTACGTACGTATGTAGGAGGCCCACGAGTTTACAAAGACAAAACAAAAAAGACTTCAGAGCCTGTGGTGAAACATCCGTGCATAAAAATAGCCGCTGTTGCTTCTAGATCTAATTCTGTTTCGATCTGCAAAGCTTCAAGCTGTAAGTCAAGTCGAGATTCGAATTTTGAAGCAGTTAGTATTATTATTATTTTATGATGATTAATATACTGACACAACTAGTAATAAAGAGTAAAAGCAATACATAACACATAATGCACACATACAACGATTTCACATCTATATCAACAATAAAACCATGACAAAACTTCAAAGCGCTATGGATACGTTGATGTCCCTTCAGCACAAGGCAAAGCAAGTTTACAATGGTCTCAAAAATCAGTGTCATTTTTATTGCAAGCACCAAAGCAATTATTTATTTAACTAATATTATTCTTTTTAATTGATACAGTAAATTTGTTATATGTATTTCAATGATATGTATTTTAATGAGAAACACGTATAAAAAAAATGTTGCGTGGCAGGCGGAAATTTCCATAAATCATCTGAAAACTTTGGTAAATCTATAAGAAAAAAAAAACCAGTAACACCATCTGAATATTTCGGGTTACACTCAACTTCAGCAAAAACAAACAAAACGTCACTGACCATATTTACACCATTGAGCAAGCACAGCAGCACACAATTCGTGTTTTTTTTTTTTTTTTAAAGTAGGAATAATAATAATAATAATAATAATAATAATAATAATAATAATAATAATAATAACAAACCAACTAATAATAATAATAATAAAAAATAATAATAATAATAATAATAACAAACAAACAAAACAAATAAATAAATTGAAGATTTTACTACTACTACTACTACTACTACTACTACTACTACTACTACTACTACTACTACTACTAGCGAAGTTGTGGTCTTGATTTTGTGGTCCTGATTCGGCTCTTTGCAGTCCGCTGGACCCTGTAAGCAATGAATAACTAACTAACTATGAATTTAACTCTGATCTCGAGTTATAAAAAAAAAATTCGCTTAGCCTACTCGTCCTCCTCCGGAAATGTAAAGATTCGAATATTATAAAGTATAGGCCTAAATATTATTAATTAGAATAGATATAGTTTATACATTTATTTACGTATAAAACAAACAATACAGGTCTAATAATTATATTCAGCTAGTGAGCTTCTTCGCTGCGCGGAGACTGACTTATAATATATAATGTAGATTAAGCCTATGTATACTGTATAACAGTGTCTACTTGGTTCTAGGCAGGGAATGGGGAAGGCTACTGCTGAGAACTAACAAATGGCAAATCAAGGAACGCAACTATTAAATGTGGTCGATAATAATTATGCTCATATTAATAAAGTATACCGTTGCGAAATGCTAATCTGTGTAAATCGAACATAATTAGAAGCAATAGCGATCACTTTTAATGTCAACTAGTCGTAGTCATGCAAGCATCATTTCGTAACACATCGGAGAGCTTCGTTGGACTTCGGTGATTGCATTTTTGGGCGAATGACTGGAACTAGGTTGGAAAAAACAAGTTTGCGTCCCGATCTCAACCCAATTGAGCATGTATGGGCTGAACTCGGTAGAAGAATAAGAGACAATCATCCTCCTGCTGCTAATCGCCAACAGCTGCTGGACTGGCTTCAGCAGGAGTGGAATGCAATACCTCAGGCTTTCCTGGCTAGTCTTGTAAACTCCATGAGGCAACGCTGCATTGACTGTGTGGCAGCGAATGGAGGCCACACTCGTTATTGACATTGGGCGATGTTGTGACTTTTGATTTTGAGGGGTATCCGTTTGTAACTGTTGTAGCGTAATAACCAATAAACCGTTCTTAATGAAATTTGGTATTATGTTGATTGACATAATAAATTAATTGATTCCAAAATTTCAAATACTTCTGTTTTGTGGGTTTTGTTTGACTTGCGTTTATGTAAGTGGTACTTAACTTTTTGTGATATATATGTCTACTGTCCTTGACTTCAGTGCTAGGCTAAATTCAAGTTGGTCGCACAACCGCATCAAAAAATATGTCTCCCTGCCTCAATGTCGCTAACCTACGTATATATATATTCCCACCCCGAACTTTCTAGAAAAATAAAAGAACTCACTACGATAATTCTAAAACCAAAGTCAAAATTTGCGGTGCCCTTCTATATTATTACTAAATTTCATAAAGCAGTACACGCTACTCAGCCCCTAGCTAAAAAAAATTTACAGCACGAGGTGCAACGCTAAGATCGTTTCGCACGTGCGCTTCACTTTCTTGCTACTACGACTTTTAGAATTATAGTTAAAGGGACACATTCACATTTTTAACTTTAATATACTTTTACATAAACACTGTCAACCTGACAGTCATACAGTTCACTGCCTACATTCCAAGTAAACATTAAGCACTACATGTCAAAGCCCTAAGCAAATGTACAATTTGTTACAGTGTTCTCCACACTTACGGGCTCATTTCGATATAGATTACACAGATTTACATAAAAAAATGAAGAAATAAATATGTTACCTAATAGTGTAAAGAAACTTATACAGATGGTTCACTACTTGAAACTTCTGATGCCGGTGCTGCATATGCTATTCCAGATCTTAATATTGAAAAGTCTTTTTGTTTAGGGAGAAAATTTTCAAATTTACTGCAGAATTGTATGCTATTATTATGGCTTTGAATTGTGTTCTTGCATTAACATTAAATTTGTTCGGTATAAAGTTATATGTAGACTAAAAATCTGTTTTGTATGCGCTACAAAATTGGAATTGTTCAGTTAGAAGAAAAATGATTTTTGAAATCAAATATCTTTTACACTGTATATTAATTAAAAATGTTACAGTTGATTTTCTGTGGGTTCCCTCTAATTGTGGAATAAGGGGTAATGAATTAGCTGATAACCTAGCTAAAGATGGTGCAAGTAAGCCTACTGAAGTTCATCATAACATGAGCCTCTCCTACTATGAATTAATTGTTCAGTTAGAAGAAAAATGATTGTTGAAATCAAATATCTTTTACACTGTATATTAATTAAAAATGTTACAGTTGATTTTCTGTGGGTTCCCTCTAATTGTGGAATAAGGGGTAATGAATTAGCCGATTACCTAGCTAAAGATGGTGCAAGTAGGCCTACTGAAGTTCATCATAACATGAGCCTCTCCTACTATGAATTGATATTAATAGTGGACAATTATTTTCTTTAAAATGTACACAATAATATTTTGTCTAGATCCAGACATTTGACAAAAATTGTCTACAAGTTAAAATTAAATTCATGGAAAACTAAATTTTCTAAAGATGTTAAATGCGTATGCTCAAGACTGTAGAACATTTGGTATTACATTGCCCATGTCTAAGCAAATTATTTATAGAAAAATAATATTAATACTGTTATCACACAGTACAATGAGGTAAAAAAAATGCTGATAATGAATTGATGCTGACAATCGCATCTATTATATCGTGTACAAAGATAGAAAAAGATTTATAATTATTTTATTCGACGTATTTTAGATGTTAAGATGATGGCGCTTCATTAGGTTACATTGTTTAATCAGTATAAGTTCTTATGGGTTTGTTGTGGCTGCTTTATTTTTTTTCTTCAATTTTGTTTTCTTCTTATTATTATTATTATTATTATTATTATTTATGATTTATTTATTTATTGGTCTTCCCTTTTTCCACCTTATCATTTATATTATTTTGTTTCTTTGTTTTATAATCTAAAATCAAATAATTTGTTAACAGACTTTACATAAAGTGATTGATTGATTGATTGATTGATTGACCAGTGTTCTCGCTGTTTCCTGATACATTATCATGTACAATTGATCATTTCTTCTATGCAGCATGTGTTATGTCTATACTCTGCATGGATTGCACACTCCTTTGTTTCCCACTGATTTTATTGCCCTGATAATGATGCTTATTATATTATGTATGCCTATGTGTTATGTTTGAGCATTGTGCTTATTTATGTAATTCTCATCATTGGTTTTATATGTACATTGCATACTTCTGTAATTGTAGGTACGTCAGTGTGAATATGTGCCTACATGCGTATATGCGAAAGACAGGTTGTTAGAATAAGCTTTTGGCTTAAAATCTTAATCCTTCATGTCAATAAAATGTTCAGACATTACATTACATTACATGGTTATTGCTTTAGGTCCAGCGGACTCTTCCGAGCCAAATCAGGACCAGAATGTTCAGACTCCGACTTTCTTTCTCTCTCTCCTCCCTCCTTCCTTCTCTCTCTCATGTGTAACCATGTTTACAGTGAGTAGATAGCAATGAATCATTGATGAAGTCATGTGTAACCATGTTTACAGTGAGTAGATAGCAATGAATCATTGATGAAGTCATGTGTAACCATGTTTACAGTGAGTAGATAGCAATGAATCATTGATGAAGTCATGTGTAACCATGTTTACAGTGAGTAGATAGCAATGAATCATTGATGAAGTCATGTGTAACCATGTTTACAGTGAGTAGATAGCAATGAATCATTGATGAAGTCATGTGTAACCATGTTTAAAGTGAGTAGATAACAATGAATCATTGATGAAGTCATGTGTAACCATGTTTACAGTGAGTAGATAACAATGAATCATTGATGAAGTCATGTGTAACCATGTTTACAGTGAGTAGATAGCAATGAATCATTGATGAAGTGATTGCTTTAGAGGCAGTCATCCTAGGTTGAGAAGGCTTCTTCAAACCGTACTTGTAGGAGATAAGAGACTCTTACCGTTTAGTCGCAGTAGTCTACACATGTTGGAATGCATACAGCGGAAACAACACCGAAACGAGACGCCGGTAAAGCAGGCTTACAATCCTTTTTTTTTTTTAAATGGTCACAAGCAAATCAACACACACACACACACACACACACACACACACACACACACACACACACACAACCGTGTAGAAACGCCGTTGTGATGACTTTCATGAAACTCTACATACGTTACTTTGACATTTTTACAAATTTGTCCATTTTGAACACAAATGTTCATTTTTGTTGGAAACCATCTCATTGTGGTTTAGATAATAATGATTGGGCAGACAAAAAAGCAAAAGAAAAGGCGAAAAATCAACACAACGTTAGCCATATTGACATCCCCTTATCAACAAAAGAAATTTATAGTATAATAGAAAGGAAAATAAAAAATAAATTTCCTTTAAAAATAATATATAGTGATAATTCACAGTATCCTCGAACAATAACCTCTTTAGCACATCGTCTTGCTTTAAATTCTTGGAGGACAAAATATTGCAAGGATATTGTTTGCATTTGCAATGAAAATTTAACTATAAATCATATCATTCATGACTGCAGTGTAATAACACAATATATTCCACAGAACATTCATAATGTTCAAAATAAAAATAGTAAATATTGGATAACCATCGCTAAACCTATAATTTATAGTCCTGTAGGACATTTGTTATAAAAATTGCAAGTTTATTCTGATTACTTCGTATATGACAATCTCACAAAATTGACTTTTCTGTACATGAACATTTCGCAAGTTTGACATGTTCCATAGTAATTTTATTTTAATTTTTTTAAGAGTTTTAAAATATTGTTTGAATACTTAATTTTTATTTAATTTTATTTCATGTTATGTTACTGTGCCATTTTGTTTAAATGTTATTTCCTTTCCCCCATCCATGTAGCGCATATCCTTTTCCCTCACCTTCCTTTTATTTTCTTGTCTAAAATCACTTCGGTGAATAGACGTTAAAGGAAACAAACAAACAAACAAACAAATTTGTCCATGTTTTGAAGCTATCCCTAACCCAAATCCTAACCCTAATTTCAACCCTTAACATAACCCTAAGCCTAACACAGCCCTAACCCTAACGGAACACTGTTTTGACGTCAAAATAACGTGGTTCGTCAAAAGAAAGTAAGCTTACGTAGAGGTTCAAGTGTATGTCAGAATAAAAGCGTTTCTACCTAGCCACTCACGCACGCACATACACACACACACCTACACACACACACCCACCCCACACACCCCCACACACACACACCCACGAATTCGTGATAACGGAACTGGCAGACTTATCGTGATACACTAGAGATGTGAGAAGAGAGAACGAACGCGATACGGAACTCGGGCAGAGAAAGGTTGGTAAAAAAACAGAAGGGCAGATACTGAAACTGAGACTTACGAGATCATGCTATTGTCGGTAAACCAGTATTCTCCTTGTTGTGATACAAAAAGACCTGCACTAGAGATTTCAGAATATAGATAGGATCCTAACGGAGATCCGAGAACAGAGCAGGCCAGATACTGAACTAAAACATCCTGTGTATGGCTGCCAAACAACATAGTAAATAGTATGATGAATGATATCAGTACGATTTAAGTCTGAAGTGCTCAGGCATCTCAGAAAGGCACTGCAGACACACGATGAAACACAACACCACAACTTCGAAAGAAGCAAACAGAAGAACTGTGAGCGCTGGTCAACAATTTACACTAACAGACCCCGAAAGAGACCTCTTCAACTGAAAACTCTGCTTGAAGGATGGGGGCGGAGTGTGTATGGGCATTTCCGAGCGCTGATAGGATATATTGAACTGACCTGAACTGAACGTAAGCAACGAGAAAGAGTTAGGCTATGCCCCTACTTTCTTACCTAAATAAACTATTCACTCGATATCCGAAGAGAGTCGTTCAAGAACTCACACTTTCACACACACAAAGCAACAACAACGTCAGACGGAACATGGGCTTAAAGTGTATCGCAACTCTGCCCTTCGAGTTGTTGCACGCATTTGGCTGCACCTGACCTTTATTCTTAGGCAAACAACAGTCTCTCTCTCTCTCTCTCTCTCTCTCTCCCTCCCTCTCTCTCTCTCTCTCTCTCTCTCTCTCTCTCTCTCTCTCTCTCTCTCTCTCTCTTTCTTCACCTCTGTCACCTTTTTGCTGTTGTACTGCAATAGTTTTGCTGTCGTCCTGCGATCGTTCCACTCTCTTTTCGCCGAAATGGACAACACACACATAGCAGTTTAGACAAAGGTAAATCAAGAGTGTGCGTCAAGGATGCCTACTCTCTCCAACACTCTTCAACATCTTCCTAGAGCGCATCATGTCAGATGCTCTTGCAGATCACGAAGGCACAGTCAGCATAGGGGGCAGAGCAAACTCCAATCTTCGTTTTGCGGATGATATTGATGGATTGGCTGGAGAGGAACAAGAACTTGAACAGCTTGTACAGAGGCTTGACACCACCTCCAGAGCTTATGGAATGGAAATAAGTGCAGAGAAGACCAAAATGATGACCAACAACACCAATGGCATCAACACGGACATCAAAGTACAAGGCCAATCCCTCAACACAGTGCACAGCTTCAAATATTTAGGAGCCATTGTGTCAGACAATGGGTCTCGACAGGAAGTCCTCTCCAGGATCGCACAAACAACTGCTGCCCTGACAAGGATGAAGCCCATTTGGAAAGACAGAACCATCAGTCTACATTCCAAAGTAAGACTGCTGCGCTCTCTGGTCATCTCCATCTTCCTATATGCTTGCGAAGCATGGACCCTCACAGCAGATCTCCAACGAAGAATACAAAGCATGGAGATGAGGTGCTACAGAAGACTTCTGTGCATTTCCTATACCCAACACATCACCAACGACGATGTCCGACAGACCATCACACAAGCCATTGGACAACACGATGACCTGCTCACAGTGGTGAAGAAACGGAAACTCCGATGGTATGGCCACGTCACCAGATCATCAGGCCTTGCAAAGACCATTCTGCAAGGCACAGTGCAAGGAGGTAGAAGAAGGGGGAGACCGAAAAAGAGGTGGGAGGACAACATTCGAGAATGGACTGGTTTGACACTGAGCGAAGCCATGAGGGCTGCTGAGGACAGAGAAAGATGGAGTATGCTGGTTAAACGATCATCTGTGGTGCCCCTACGACCTTCGGGTTATGGGACAGGATAGGATAGGAAATCAAGAGTTTAGCTTTGATATTTAAAGGGACTCTCTTCGACCACGCCCTCTCGGCAGCTGCGTTTAACATTCACAGGGAGCGTTGCCTCAGCTCAACGAAAACAAAAAAGTTGAATGCAATAATGATGCGAATGTTAAGGTAAAACTGGTTTGAACTGAAAGTAAAGAAAGCCTTCGGATTGGAGCCTTTTAACTCTCTGCTGATTGGTGGTGTCACACACGATAGCTATCTATACGTAAGGCTGCGTGGTATCTTTCGCCTTGCCATAATAGGATATACGACAGGCACTTAGCTTGTGTAAAGCCCCCATGGTGTCGCAGTACTTGCACACTTCAGCGGGCGGAAAGCCAAGGCCAACGGCTGGATCGTTGCAATAAGTGTGAGGTGTGAGCTGAAGGCAGCGGATGCTGTTGGCCATGGCAGCCTGTTGCTTATAAACAACAACGACGACAGCAACAGTATAAAAAACAACGACAACAAAAATCAGCGCCGACGCAGTTGAGGTTTAAATTTTTTCTTGGCAAAGAGGCAATGACAACATAAGTACGTTGCGGATAGAGTTTTGAATGACCGATTTTATCATAAAGACAAAAAGACTAATTACAGATTCTTGCACGAAAATTACAGGCCTACTGTAAAATATGTTTTGTTTTGTGGATAAGATAAGATACAAACACTGATAGATTACTGCACAAAACTTATACTGTAAAATGTGTTTTCTTTTAAGGGATAAGATACGTTAAGAAAATAAGATAAGATCGGAGTACTGTAGTAACTCAAGTCACGAGAAATGTACAGGAATAGTGTGACAAGACCGGATGTTTCATGCAACACGTACTGCCGAATAAAATCGTTGTAGCGTTGTTGCTGAAAATATACACTCATGTTTCCTGCAATGTTAATTGTCCACTGTGACATTTATATTGCGAGATAACCCTCGGTGACCTGATTAGTCTCGTACCAAAGTCAAATAAGTTCGCCTCTTGCGGGAATCGAACCCGCGACCTTCGGCATAGGAAACTAGCGACTAACCACCCACTGCGCCACGAGGACAGTTGAGGAAGAGCGAGTAAGTGGAGGATAGAAGGATGGGGTGGGGGTGGGGTGAGAGTGGGGTGGGGTAACGCAATTACTGATCTAACTCTCCACAGACTCGGACACATTGACTTAGCGCTGTTAAATCAAAGCTAGACGACATTGATGAAACCTGAACGCGACACATTTGTATTCTATAAAAGTAATACGAATACGAATACGAATACGATCACTTTATTATCTCAATCAAAGAGAAATTCACACGTGGTGCCAGATATAAATGTTACAAGACGATAAAGGACAGTATAACAACAATAAACAGTAAACAGTAAAACAGGATAAAAGTATATTAAGACATTACTAAATTAACCATTTAAAACTGTAATCATAAGAATCATAAGAAGTTACATGGGGAATAGCAGATACCTATCACATGATTTACGTTCAGTGTCATAATCATGATATAAGGTATTGCAACATAACAATCACTGTTGGCAAGCAATAGTCACATCAATATACAACAACGTAAGACTTTTAAATAAAGATGTTCATAAAAAAAATATAAAAATCGCTAAGCACATAGGCCTACACTAAACAGAAATGTAAGATCACGAACTTCCGGTTTGGTTAATGGCGGAATAGACAGCGCCTTGACAAATCCTCCACTAAACATGCCTCCCAGGAAGACACAAAACCAAACCAACACCATGAACCGATATACATCCATTGCTGGGAACTCTGGGGATGACGAGGACCCACCAGCTTGGGCACAGAAATTGTCTAGCGAGTTTCAAGAGGTGAGAGAGCAGATTTCGGTACTGACAGACAGTATTGAAAGTAAGATTTGCGCAATCGACAAGAAGGTAAAGGAGACAAGAGAAGCTCTAGAACAACGAATTGAAGACTTGGAATTTAATTCTAGAAAGTATAATCTGCTCTTGTGGGGCATACAAACTAACTCTGTGAACTGTGAAGCTAAAGTTCGTGCATTTTTTCGAGACGAGCTAGGCTTGCCTGACTCAGAACAGATTGAAATGGCGACGTGTCATCCGTTGCGCGGTGACACATGCATTGTGCGATTCATCCGTTTGAAAGACAGGGACAGTGTGCTGAAGTCTGCTATAAAATTGAAGGGGAAAAAATTGTCGATAAAAACCGACCTACCCTTAAATTTACGTAAACAACGTAGTGATTTGCAGAAACAAGCAGTGATGATGAAGAAAGATGGGAAAATCGTGCGTGTGAGGGAGAGGGGAAAGAGTGTGTTTATGGAAGAAAAAGAAGGTGAATGCTGGAAACGTATCTAAATAGAAATGAACAGACATTTACACCTTTTTCAATATGAGTTTTACTTAAATAATTCATATACAGTTGTGTTATCTAGGCCTAAATATTTGTTTTAGAATAACGACGCTCTGGCGTACAAGAGAAAAGAACTCTGTGGTACACACTGTTATGAATGTAAACACAAGGGAAAGAACTTTCAACTTCTACTTGCTGCAGTGTGATATCATACTTTGTTGAACTATTATAACTCTTTGTTTTTATGTTAACTTTATTCTTGTCGTATTCGCATTATTATTCTCGTATTGATTTTAATTAGTATGATCTTTATTAAAATTTTGTTTTAGTGTTTATTTTTATTTTATTTTAAAGAAATAATGAGAATAGTGCTTATTACAACATGCAAAATACATTTAGTAATGGAACTTTTTTGTGATTGTGTTATTATAAATTTGAATGTATTTCAAATATAGATCTGAGGTATTCGATAAATACATGTTTTCGAAAATAGATTTCCATATTCTCGCTAATTTATAAACCATGTTCAGAATGGAGAGCCGCTTGTATAATAATTTGAGAATTGCTCTATCTTTTTGTTTTTATTTTGAACTTTTTGACCAGTAAAATTCTCGATAGTGTTGCTTCTGATTCTTCGTTTTTTTTTATTTTTTCTTCAAGCGTTGTATACGAATTTGGAGAAAGAGTTACTGTCTTTCCAATACGTGTGATCTTACTTTGTAATGGTTCAATATAAATTTAAAACACTTTTGTTCCTAATTACTATCTTGTTGGTTTTTTTTGTTTTTTCTTTGAGTGTGTCTACTTAAATTATATGGTGTTTCATTGTTATGCAACAACGTACATGTTAATAAATATTATAAAGTATTTGCTAAAAAGTATGCCCATGTTCCTCTCAAGCAGTGATGATGAAGAAAGATGGGAAAATTGTGCGTGTGAGGGAGAGGGGAAAGAGTGTGTTTATGGAAGAAAAAGAAGGTGAACGCTGGAAACGTATCTAAATAGAAATGAACAGACATTTACACCTTTTTCAATATGAGTTTTACTTAAATAATTCCTATACAGTTGTGTTATATAAATATTTGTTTTAGAATAACGACGCTCTGGCGGAGAAAAGAACTCTGTGGTACACACTGTTATGAATGTAAACACAAGGGAAAGAACTTTCAATTTCTACTTGCTGCAGTATGATATCATACTTTGTTGAACTATTATAACTCTTTGTTTTTATGTTAACTTTATTCTTGTTGTATTCACATTATTATTCTCGTATTGATTTTAATTAGTATGATCTTTATTAAAAAAAAAAAAAAAATTTTTTTAGTGTTTATTTATTTTATTTTAAAGAAATAATGAGAAAGTGCTTATTACAACATGCAAAATACATTTAGTACTGGAACTTTTTTGTGATTGTGTTATTATAAATTTGAATGTATTTCAAATATAGATCCGAGGTATTGGATAAATACATGTTTTCGAAAATAGATTTTTGTATTCTCACTCATTTATAAACCATGTTCAGAATGGAGAGCCGCTTGTATAATAATTTGAGAATTGCTTTATCTTTTTTTTTTTTTATTTTGAACTTTTTGACCAGTAAAATTCTCGATAGTGTTGCTTCTGATTCTTTGTTTTTTGTTTTTTTCTTCAAGCATTGTATAAAAATTTGGAGAAAGAGTTACTGTTTTTCCAATACGTGTGATCTTACCTTGTACTTAATTAGTATCTTGGTTTTTTTGTGTGTTTTTTTTTAGTTTGTCTACTTAAATTATATGGTGTTTCATTGTTATACAACAACGTACATGTTAATAAATATTATAAAGTATTTGCTAAAAAATATGCCCATGTTCCTCTTGGGATTTGGAAAATTGTACATGTAATTACCATGGAGGATATTACGGCATCTGTACCACTCAGGAAGCGTACCGACCAATCACTTTTTTTTCTTTTTCTTTGTGTGTGTGGTGTTGTTGATTTACTTGTATCTATTTTCCTATGTTTAATCTGTAAAGGATTTACAGAATGTTTCGTTTGTTTGTTGTTAAAAATACAGGTATCAAAGTTTATTACTTGGTGCAGAATGTTTGTGATCTTTATTCAGAATATAATTTTTATATATTAAACACAAACTTATAATTGGTTCTTGTAATTGTCAGGGGCTTTCAGATTTTCAAAAAAGACGCGATGTTTTCCAGTTTTTAAGACAAAAACAATTTTCAATATACTTTCTAAATGACACTCATTTTAAACCTTCCGTTGAAAAACAAATAAGAGCTGAATGGGGATTTGAATGCTGTTTTGCGTCTAATAATTCACAATCTAGAGGAGTGGCAATACTGTTTAATAATAATTTTGACTTCAAAATTGAGAAGGTTATAAAAGACTTAGATGGAAATTATTTAATTGTTAAATTAAAAACAATAAATCAAAATATCGTTTTAGTTAATATTTATGGCCCCAATAGAGATAATCCAGACTTCTATAAAAAAAATACAAGATTGTCTAATTGAATTTGCAGATTGTCCTATTATTATGGCAGGAGATTGGAATCTGGTTTTAAATCCCTCAGTAGATTATCAGAATTATAAGCATATAAATAATCCAAAAGCTCAGGAAATAGTTATTGAATTAAGTGCAAATTTTCAACTTATTGACATATGGCGTGAAATAAATCCTGAAATGAAACGTTTTACTTGGCGTAGAACTAATCCAAGCCAGCAGGCCAGATTAGATTTTTTCCTAATTTCAGAGAACCTTTTAACATGTGTTAAGCATGCAGATATTTTGTATGGTTACAGAAGCGACCACTCACTTATTAGTTTGGAAATTGAATTCACAAAAGAAAACAAACACACAAGCTCTTGGAAATTCAATTCATCTTTATTGAAGGATTTTAGGTACGCGCAAGAAATTAATAAACTGATACAAGATACTATAATATACTATGCAGCTACACCTTACAACATGCAAGATCTAAGTACAATACCATTACAAGATATACAATTTACTATTTTAGACCAGTTATTCTTGGATGTCCTATTAATGAACATACGCAGTAAAACAATTGAGTTTAGTTCAAAAAAGAAAAAAGACAATCAAAAACAAGAATTTAATTTATTAAAAGATATTGAAAACTTAGAAAAAATGGCAATTAGGTCAGATTCTGAAAACGAGGAATTGCAAGAAAAAAAACAAAGCCTAGCTAACCTTAGACAACTTAAAATGGAAGGCATATTGCTTCGATCAAAAGCAAAATGGGCATCACAGGGTGAAAAAATAAATAAATACTACTGCAATTTAGAAAAGCGACATTATATAAGTAAACAAATGTTCAAGTTAACTACTAATGATGGACAGTCTCTTGAAGATACAGAAGACATGTTAAATGAAACTAAGAATTTTTTTCAAAATCTGTATTCGGAAAGACCTGTAGAAAAAGTAGTTATAGAGGATTATGTAAAAACACTACCTAAATTGACAAAAGATAAAGCCGAAACGCTTGAAGGATTAATAAGTATACAGGAAGCCTCATGTGCTTTAAAGAATATGTCTAATGGTAAGAGCCCAGGAACTGATGGTCTGACCGTTGATTTTTTCAAATTTTTTTGGCAGAAAATAGGAATGCTCGTTATAAGATCTCTAAATGAAGGATTTACTAAGGGAGAAATGTCTATTACACAAAGAGAAGGTCTAATTATTTGTATTCCAAAAGGGGACAAATCAAGAGAGTATTTGAAAAATTGGCGCCCCATTTCTCTATTAAATGTTACATATAAAATTGGTTCTTCATGCATTGCAAATCGAATAAAAACAGTACTTCCTATGTTAATAAATGAAGACCAAACAGGATTTATAGCTGGAAGATATATTGGAGATAATTTACGTTGCATTTATGATCTTATTCATTACTTAGATACTCAAAATATGCCTGGCCTGTTGGTTTCGATTGACTTTGAAAAAGCGTTCGACTCTGTGAACTGGAATTTCATGAATTTGGTTTTAGAACATTTCGGCTTTGGAAAGGATATATGCAAATGGATATCGGCCTTTTATAATAATATAAAATCTTCTGTAACTGTAAATGGGAAAACTTCAAGACAATTTAATATTAATCGTGGATGCCGTCAAGGAGATCCAATCTCCCCATACTTATTTATTTTATGCGTAGAAATCTTAGCTTGTAAAATTAGGGAGGACGATGAAATCATTGGCATAACTGTATCTAACACACAGTTTAAAATAAATCAATTTGCTGATGATACTACGCTGATTTTAGATGGACAAAAACACTCATATGAAAAATTATTTCAAACATTAGAAAGTTTTGAAAAAATGTCGGGGTTAAAACTTAATTATGATAAAACACTTAATGTTTGGCTTGGTAGTAAACGAAATTCTAAAGAAATTTTTTTAAACCATATGAAAATGGAATGGAATCCACCAACATTCAAAATACTTGGTCTATGGTTTACTAACAATTTAGAGGGCATGGCGAATTTAAACTTTGCAGAAAAAATGATGGAAATACGAGTTCTGTTTTTAACTTGGATTAAAAGAACAAGTACACCTTTGGGCAGAGTAGCTGTCTTAAAATCACTTATTCTTTCCAAACTTGTGTACTTGTGGTTGATACTTCCCAATCCACCTGACGAAATGATAAAAGAATTGCAAAAGATGTGCTTTGAATTTATTTGGGATAATAAAAAAGATAAAGTGAAAAGAAATACTGCAATTCGTAATATAAAACAAGGTGGACTGGGCGTCCCGTCCATAAAACTATTTATTTGTTCATTGAAGATGTCATGGATTAAGAAATTATACAAAGATCAGCCAAAATGGTATAACATTTTACACACTTATTGCCCTGAGAATGAGATAGATAATATTCAAAAATTTGGCCCGCATTATATATGTAAAAGTTTTATGAATTCTTTTTGGACAGACACATTCTCTGCGTATAGAGATTTTTTTAATAAAGTACAGCCTCAAAATAGTAAAGAAATATTAATTGAGCCAATTTTTTGGAATAATAAATTTAAGATAGAAAACAAGATGTTTTGTTATAAACATTGGACAGATAAAAATATCTATTTTGTTAAAGATTTATTGAAGGAAAATGGAACATTTTATACATATTTACAGTTTAAACAAAAATACAATATAAGAACAAATTTTCTAGAGTATTACAGTTGTCTTGGCTCAATTAAGGAATATCTCAAAACAACAGATATAGAAATTGAAGATAAAACTTTTAATGAAGAAACCAAAGCATACTCTATGATGATTAAATCACCAAAAGGTTCTAGAACATTTTATGATATATTGGTTCCTAAAATTAATATCTCGAATCCTTGTAAAAAATGGCAAGATATTATTGAGGAAGAAATAAATTGGGACAAGGTTTACTTGGCAATCTACAAATTGAAAGAAATTAGATTACGATGGTTTCAGATGAAAATTGTATTTAGAATATTAGTAACAAATTCAATTCTTAAAGAAATGGGTATTACAGAAAGTAACCAATGTTCTTTCTGTCAAAGAGATAAAGATACAATTCTTCACTACCTATGGTCTTGTCCATACTCATATACATTTTGGAACGATTTAGAAAGACATTTGAAAGAAAAATGTGTTCATATAAGTAGACTGAGTTTTTCAAAATGCCTAGTTTTATTTGGTTGTGAAAATAATGTTCAAACAGATGACATCCTTAGTTTCATACTAATACATGCAAAATACTATATATACAAATGCCGTTTCAGTGGGTCAAAACCTCATTTAAATATATTCTTGCGATATCTGAAATATCAATATCAGATAGACGAACATGTACACAAAATGGAACTACAATACCATCTTTTTTGCCAGAAATGGCTTTTGTACAATGATATTTTTGATGTTTGAAATATACATTTCTAAGAAAAATTTAATATGTTAAAACATGTGATATATGCACTGTTAAGACTTACTACTGACTGCAACATCATCACTTTCATTCTGTACTGACTCACCTCATTCTAATTCATACCTGTACAAAAAAATGAAATAAAAAAAAAAAAAAGAAATGTAAGATCACAGGGGCACATACTCACTATCTCATGCGGATTGGGCATTAATTGTATAAATCATGCCACGCACACTGTCATAATAGAAGCATCATACGTTCAAATTCTCAATCATTTAATAAAGAGATTGCGGTGGGTATAAAACTATTTTTAGTGCGTACAGTTTTGAACTTTGGTGTCCTGTAGCGCCTACCCGAGGGCAGGAGATTGAAGTGGTGCGCGAGCAAGTAAGTACATTAGTATAAATATACCTCCCTTGAGCTTAATTCTCTGGAGCGCCCGCTAGATCGAAAGCCATTTGTTTGCTTCATCTGAGTCTTCACGGCCGTTTTTACATTATTATTATTATTATTATTATTATTATTATTATTATTATTATTATTATTATTATTAGTAGTAGTAGTAGTAGTAGTAGTAGTAGTAGTAGTAGTAGTAGTAGTAGTAGTAGTAGTATTTATTAGTATTATTGAGGATTTTTATAGCGCACTTATCTCGCCGTATTTGACCAGACTCTAGGCGCTAGCCGATACAGGATCTAACTCAAACCGCCCGAGACGCCCACCCGCAGCCTTTGGGCGCATGGTCTGACGCCCGGACAACTGAGCACTATCCTGGCCAACCAGGGATGGGGGAGAAGGACCAAGTGCATGCTGGGTGTGTGTCTGGCACTCAACCATCTAGAACATGAGCGTCAGGATCTTTAAAGTCAGTTATGATGGAATGTATGCGACACACAGACTAGACCTCGGTTTATACTCTCATCCGAAGGAGTAGGAAATGGGAGTAAAGTGTCTTTCCCAGGGACACAACACAATGACCCGGACAGGGCTCGAACCCGGGACGTTCAGATCCGCAAGCCAAAGCACTACCATTAGACCACCGTGCCTCTCAAGCCTTACAGCATTAACACACACAAAATGGTTGGGGTTAAAAGCTTGATGAAAGGCAGATGATAGAATAAGGTCTGGCATTGCTGTCAATCAGATTATAGAATAAGGTCTGGCATTGCTGTCAATCAGATTATAGAATAAGGTCTGGCATTGCTGTCAATCAGATTATAGAATGAGGTGTGGCATTGCTGTCAATCAGATTATAGAACAAGGTGTGGCATTGCTGTCAATCTGTAGCAGTATGGCTGTCAATCTGTAGCAGTATGATGGCTGTCAATCTGTAGCAGTATGGCTGTCAATCTGTAGCAGTATGGCTGTCAATGTGTAGCAGTATGGGTGCTGTGGTGGTTCAGTGTCGATTTCAATCTCAATCCTTTCTTCCCTGGGATGGCTGTCCCCTGTGTGCCATATCGCCAATGTTGGCTGTGGATGGTAAACTTCAATGCTCATGGATGGGTTGGGAGCGGTTAAGCTTTTTCTTTCAGCTGCACGCGCATCGTGTCTTAGATCTTGTATCGGCCAGCGCCTTGAGCAGCTCTTGAGCTGGAAAGGCGCTATATGAATTTAAGTGCTTGCCTGAAATTATTCCAGCAAACCTCTAATCAATGTTGATCCAAAAAGAATGCAACAACAACAACAACAACAACAACAACAACAACAACAACAACAACAACCGGCCTGTAACGGATTATTGACCACGCTGTTTACTCTTATACACTTAGCTATAATGGCATCTATTGTTCTGACGTGTGTGCTGTTGATTGGAAGCTTCATAGCACCTACTATATTTATATTTAAATGCACACCTCAGCACTCTGTTCCACATTTGGGTTGAAACTTTGAGTTTTATAAAATTAATGGACAACCACCGTCTGAAATAGCTCCACACATTCAACATTCAACATTCAACATTGTCCAAACACATGGCATGTCAGTCAGCATAGGGGGAAGAGCAATTTCCAACCTGCGTTTTGCGGATGACATTGATGGATTGGCTGGAGAGAAACAAGAACTTGAACAGCTGGTATAGAGGCTTGACACCACCTCCAGAGCCTATGGAATGGAAAAAAGTGCAAAGAAGACCAAAATGATGATCAACAACATCAATGGCATCAACACGGACATCAAAGTCCAAGGCCAATCGCTCTACACAGTGCATAGCTTCAAATATTTAGGAGCCATTGTATCAGACAATGGGTCCCGACAGGAAGTCCTCTCCAAAATCGCACAAACACCTGCTGCCCTGGCGAGGTTGAAGCCAATTTGGAAAGGCAGAACCATCTAGTCTACATTCCAAGGCGCTCCCTTGTCATCTCCATCTTCCTATATGCTTGCGAAACATGGACCCTCGCAGCGGATCTCCAACGAAGAATACAAAGCATCGAGACGAGGTGCTACAGAAGACGTCTGTGCATTTCCTATACCCAGCACATCACCAACGACGAAGTCCGACAGACCATCACACAAGCCATTGGACGACACGATGACCTGCTCACAGTGGTGAAGAAACGTAAACTCCCATGGTATGGCCACGCAAAGACCATCGTGCAAGGCACAGTGCAAGGAGGTAGAAGAAGAGGGAGACCGAAAAAGAGGTGGGAGGACAACATTCGACATAAGTTAAATCAGTTATTGAACTCAATCTAAACGCAGATTGTCTGATTTGAGCCGTTTTATAGGGATTATTTTTTCACTTTTCCAGTAGTGACGCACAGTTCTCTTATAATTTTATGTCAAACTTCTATTTTCTTGTTTGGACGAATATTGAATCAAAGAGCAGGTTGCTAAATTTAAGCCGCTTTATTGCAGTTTGAGTTATGTCACTATTTATATATTGCGCATTCCCTTTTGTCTTATTTTGTGAACCATGCAATGCTGTACATTTTTCTTTCCATGTTGACTCAACATAAAACTTTAAACGGGTGTTTGACATTTCAGATGTTTATCTTGTGATGCCTATGGAGCAGCTTTTGTGTGCCGTTCATTGTTTTTTAATGTAATTCCCCATCCCCCCTTTTCCCCTTTTTTGGCTAAAATGCCCCCTGGGCTATAAGCCTTGTTTCATGCTTTAATTACATGTGATTTTGCTAATAAAAGGACAAAGTTCCAAAGTTCCAAAAGTTCCAAAGAGAATATACTGGTTTGACACTGAGCGAAACAATCAGGGTTGCTGAGGACAGGGAAAGATGGAGTACGCTGGTTAAACGATCATCTGTGGTGCCCCTACGACCTCCGAGTTATGGGATAGGATAGGATAGGACATGGCATGGATATTTGTTTTGCAGTGCAAGAAAAGAGATAACAACATCAAAACCAACAAAAACATAGACATACAATATTAATACATTTGATACATTATCATACACAACTTCCATACCGATATACAAATCTATCACCACTTGCACACATGCATAAACAGATATCCAGTCGCATACCCATGCGTACATATTTAACACACAGATAATTATTCCACAATACACAAAACTACTCACACTCTCCCTTTCTTCCATGCTTTAGACCCATCTTAGACCATAATAATAATAATAGGGCCTACTATTAATAATAATAATAATAATAATTTATTTTGTATAGCGCAATTCAAACATAAAATGCTTCACAAAGCGCTTGATCACACGCAGCCACACACAGATACACACGCATAATAAATCTATTCTGCATTTAAAAACAAGACAACATGTAAACCTAGTAAAGGTAACAAACCAACAAATAAAAGTATAGAATCAGTCAATCAATCAATAAACTTATATAAAATAAATGAATAATTTCACAGACAAAATTTAAGAGAGGGACGTAAATACCAAAAGAGGCAGATCAACAATGCCTCATCTAAGATGTAAAGTGTAAATGGTGGTGAAATACAGCAGTTTTAAAAGTAGAATAATCGTTGAATAACTAAACATCGTTACAACGTATGACAGGCCAGATGAAGAGAATAAAAGCTTGTGTAATGGCATTAATCTGGTTTAAAAAGAAAACATATTTGTGATTCACATAATAATAGTAACAACACCAATAACAATAATAATAATAATAATAATAATAAATAATAATAATAATAATAATAATAATAATAATAATAATAATAATAATAATAATAATAATAATAAGAGCAGTTCTAATTTCATTTACAGTGAAAACAAGTTAAGAGGGAGCAAATGTCATTTAAAAAGCAAAACAATTTTAAGACAAGTACACGCATACGCACATGCATCCACATACACACGCATTCACCCACACATTCACACACACACACATTCACACACACACACACACACACACCTACACACATTTCAGATATCAGCGCAACAGGGTGTCCGCAAGGGAGGATGTTCTACAGGTGTAAGAGGAAGAGATAGGTTTTCATTTGGGCTTTGAAAGAGTCAAGAGATGGAGATTGGCGAAGGCTGCATGGGAGTTTGTTCCACAGGGTAGGAGCATAGACGGAAAAAGCTCTTTTGCCAAATGTTCCAAGAGAGTAGCGAGGAACTGTCAGAAGAGAAGCGTCTTGAGAGCGAAGAGTGCGGGTTGGCTTGTAAGGGTTGAGAAGTTCAGAGAGGTAGACAGGAAAATGTTGGTCATGAAGAGACTGATAGCAAATAGAGGCAACTTTGTAGTCAACTCTGGCTTTCACTGGCAGCCAGTGAAGAGCAGTCAGAGCGGAAGTGGCGCTAGCGCGTCGGGATTGTTTTTTTTTTTTTTTTTTTTTTTTTTTTGACAAACTTACAGACATACTTTTTTAATTGACTGGAATGAAGATATTTGGCTAGTGGCCCACTCTTGTTACAATCTATCCTTGCACCATTCACTCTTTTTTTTTTTTTTTTTTTTTTTTTTGTCCCCAGCAAAGTGGGTTATATTAATTCTTACACAAACTCTTCAACATAAACAAACCAAGATAACATTAATTTCATTAATAACACTGAAATCATAAACATTAGATAAACTCATACACACACACAAATATATGCACATACCCACATACACACATGTATACACACACATACACATACATATACACACATACACATTTATAGTAAATAAATAAAGAATACAACACACACACATAAAACTAGAGGGGGTAGGTAAGGAGGTACTGCTGTGTTTTCTATTGTAGTCTTAATAAAATTATACAAAACATAAATAAATGAACTATATAATTATTTAGAAAAAGGAAAAGCGGCTAAGGCTATCCAGGTCCACCGAAAGTTACACTAAATCTACTAATGATTATTGTATGAACAAGTTCAGATATAGTTCCCAATTCAACTGGAAAAGGTGTAGTTTCTCCTTTACAGTACAATGATATTTTTCCATGCAAAATCTATATTTTAGGACTCTTAAAAAGCTTTGTATGTTAGGTTTTGATTGTTGCCATTTACTGGTATAAATATAGTATTTTGCACAAACAAGAATCATATCCAGTACTTTGTCAGTTGAAACATTTTCCTGTACACCAAACATGACTAACCGTTCAGTAAACTGAAAATTTACAACATGCCTACATTTACTGTTTAACAACTGTCCAAGGTCTGTCCAAAACTTGTTCACACATTGACAATGCCACATGAGGTGTCCTATTGTTTCTTCTTCCCTCTCACAGAATGTACACAAAGCAGAGTCAATTACTTTTCTTAAAAATAAATAACGATTTGTAGGTAGTATTCTATGAAGTAATCTTAGCTGGAACCATCTTAATTTACAATCTTTTGTCGTTTTATAACATTTTTCAAAGATAGTTTTCCAATTCAATTCATCAAAAATAGAATTCCATTTGGTTGGACCGGGTGGGAGTGACTTTGCCTTTAGGAGCTCAGCCTGTACACTTTTAATTCCCCCTTTTATGATTGTACATATTTTTGGCGTTAAGAGCTTGTAATTTGCTGTTGATGAAAAATTCATTTTCTTCTGATATTCGTTAGCTGCATCAATAATGCCTCTATACTGTAAAAAATTGGTATGCAGTACATCAGGGAATCTCAGCTTAAATTCCTCAAAATTCATGAAAAATCCATTTTCGTTACGTAAGTGATATATATGGTTGATTCCTGCTTCAATCCAATCTTTACTATAGACAACATGATTGCCTACAGTTACATTTATGTTGTAAAAAATATGTTCCGCATTAAATTCACTTATGTCTTTAGGTCTAGTTTTTAAGCTTAAATTTCTAAAGTGTTTCAGAACATCGCGCCAAAAGGGATTTTTCAATGTGTGCGTGAGCCCATTGGCAAACTCACCCCCCAGTATAAAAAGGTTGTCAAGTTCTGGGTACAAGCATGAAACAAGTTCTTTTAAAGACGACTCCGATGATAATAATCTTCGCAGCCAGCTTATTTTTAATGATGACAAAAATACAAAAACATTCAACATTTTCAATCCCCCATTGCGTCGGGATTGTTGGAGCACCAGCCGAGCGGCATGGTTCTGAATGCGCTGAAGTTTTTGAAGTTTGTTGTTAGGAAGACCAGCCAAGAGAGAGTTGCAATAGTCAAGCCGAGAAAGGATGAAGGAACTATTACTACTACTACTTTTACTACTACTACTACTACTACTACTACTACTACTACTACTACTACTACTACTACTACTACTACTACTACTACTACTACTACTAATCATAATAATCATAATATTAATAATAATAATAAGAGTAATAATAAAAATAATCATAATAATAATCGTAATCATAAGAGTAATTATAAAATAATAATAATAATAATAATAATAATAATAATAATAATAATAATAATAATAATAATAATAATAATAATAATAATAATAACAATACAACTACTAAAAATAATACAACAGCAGCACCAACAGAAAAATAATATATGGTAACAATGAATAATAATAACAATACTACTACAATAATAATAACACACATAATAACACATACACACACACCCACACACCCACACACACACACCCACACACCCACACACACACACACACACAATAACATAAAATTAAGAGTGGCAAGGTGATGAAGTGAGAAATGCGTACGCCAAAACTATATACATAAAACCGCCCTCCAAACTCTGTAAATATGCGCGGACAGAAGGACAGACAAATTGATTCCAGTTTTATACCACCACCACCACCCCCACCCCCCACACACTTCCCATATACTACGTTTGGCGGGGAGGGGTAGGGTGGGGTGGTGATACAAAACAGTCTCGCCTAAATTGTTTACTCCTTAATTTGGATAAAATCTCTCCTTGGCCTCTCTTTAGAAGTTTACCGGTTTTATTTGTGCCATTTTTTACTTGTAAAGGGAGATCAATCCCAGTAAAGTCCTCCTGAAAATAATACTCAACAGGTTGAAACCCGAAGCTGAACAAATCATAGCTGAAGAACAAGCAGGATTCAGGGCAGGGCGAAGTACCACTGAGCAGATTTTAAACCTCAGAATAATCTGCGAGAAATACCTAAGGCACCAACAACATCTATATCAAGTGTTTGTAGACTTAAAGAAAGCGTTTGATTATGTCTGGCGTGCAGCTCTGTGGGCTGCCATGAGAGTGTTCATCATCAGCCCCAAACATTATTGAAGTCATCAAAAGCCTGTATGACAAGGCTACCAGTGGAGTCGTCCACAACAGTCAACGGAAACTGGCTCAGAACAGCAATTGGCGTGCGTCAAATCACAAAATCAGGATCTAATTCGAACCTCTCTCTCTCTCTCTCTCTCTCTCTCTCTCTCTCTCTCTCTCTCTCTCTCTCCCTCCCCCTCCCTCTCTCTCTCTCTCTCCCTCTCCCCCTCCCTCTTTCTTTCTCTTCAAGGTTATATCGCAAGACACTCCCTGACACTCAGTATGCCATATCTGGCAGCCTATGACATTGTTTTACCATCTGGCTTTCACTAGTAGTACTACTATTTGGCACTCTATGACATTCAGTTTTACCATGACATTCACTTTACCCTCTGACACTCTCTGACATTCACTATACCATTTGACACTCTCTGACTGTCAGTATACCATCTGACACTCTGACTTACAGTATACCATCTGACACTCTCTGACTGTTAGTATACCATCTGACACTCTGACTTTCAGTAAACCATCTGACACTCTCTGACTGTCAGTATACCATCTGACACTCTGACTTACAATATACCATCTGACACTCTCTGACTGTCAGTATACCATCTGACACTCTGACTGTCAGTATACCATCTGACACTCGACTTTCAGTATACCATCTGACACTCTCTGATTAATGTACATATACAGTTGTTGGCGCCTTCAGCGAACAATCAGACAGCAGAATGGTCAGTGACCAGCAACAAAATGACCGCTGACCAGTTTGTCCACCTAACCATCAGCCTTTTCTGCCATTTAAAGTTCCTTTCGGAGTTTCTTAATGGTCTGTCCTTGGTCCGGTGGGGTTTTCATTGTACAGGTAAACTGTCTCTAAAATTGTTGGCAAACACGGGTGAGGCTACCATAAGTATTCTGGCGACACACAGCTTACTGTGCACAGTTTGTTGTATTTAATATAACGCTGCTTACATTTTTTTGTGTTTCAGATCATGCAACGAGCGTTGCCGTTCAAATCCACGTGCTTAGCATTGATTCCATTAACGAGCAGTCAATGGTATGCGAATCTCTCTCTCTCTCTCTCTCTCTCTCTCTCTCTCTCTCTCTCTCTCTCTCTCTCTCTCTCTCTCTCTATCTCTCTCTCTCCCACTCTCTCTCTCTCTCACTCTCTCTTCTTTTAGCTGAAATGTTAAATAAGAAAAGTGCCTTGAGATCAGATGCAATACTAAGACATGTTAAAAAAATTGATTGGATTTCCTCTAGGACAATAGATTAGGGTTATAATTGGGTAACTATTACAGCGGAGTAGCTTTGTACATGCGAGAAATCGAACTGTTTATTTGATCTCATCTTATTCTTTTTTTTTTATCTTATCTTAATCTCATGTAGTGTGTCTTGGGCAAAAAAGACCTGGCAGTGCCCAATCCTCTCCAGGCTGTTGGCCACAGCCGAAATCCACAAATATAGTGTGGCTCGCCTTGGCCCTGAGCACGTGGTCGTTGAACCTGTAGTAACGTCAGGTTCCTCCGACCTGGCCGGTGACTTCTGTGTAGAAGACTTTCGCCCAGTGATGGCGTGCTAACACCACCCCTGTTAGTCGCCTCTTACGACACGCCGGAAAACGTTGGGTCTATTCTATTTAATGCCCAGAACCCACAGGGCTCAAGAACTTGAACATCTGGTACAGAGGCTTGACACCACCTCCAGAGCTTATGGAATGGAAACAAGTGCAGAGAAGACCAAAATGATGACCAACAACACCAATGGCATCAACACAGACTTCAAAGTCCAAGGCCAATCCCTCAACACAGTGCATAGCTTCAAATATTTAGGAGCCATTGTATCAAACAATGGGTCCCGACAGGAAGTCCTCTCCAGGATCGCACCAACAACCGCTGCCCTGACAAGGTTGAAGCCCATTTGAAAGACAGGAACATCAGTCTACATTCCAAAGTAAGACTGCTGCGCTCCCTTGTCATCTCCATCTTCCTATATGCTTGCGAAGCATGGACCCTCACAGCAGATCTCCAACGAAGAATACAAAGCATGGAGATGAGGTGCTACAGAAGACTTCTGGGCATTTCCTATACCCAACACATCACCAACGATGAAGTCCGACAGACCATCACACAAGCCATTGGACAACACGATGTCCGGCTCACAGTGGTCTGATGGTATGGCCACGTCACCAGATCATCAGGCCTTGCAAAGACTATTCTGCAAGGCACAGTGCAAGGAGGTAGAACAAGAGGAAGACCAAAAAAGAGGTGGGAGGACAACATTCGAAAATGGACTGGTTTGACACTGAGCGAAGCCATCAGGGCTGCTGAGGACAGAGAAAGATGGAGTATGCTGGTTAAACGATCATCTGTGGTGCCCCTATGACCTCAGGGTTACGGGACAGGATAGGATAGGATAGGATAGGATAGGATAGGGATCTTAATCTCATGTTATCTGATCTGATCTAATCTTATTTTAATCTTATGCTATTTGCCTCGGTGCTCTCTCACTTCCGATCTGAAGTATTCAATTTTACTGGTGTTTTTATTTTCTCAGCATGCA
Source organism: Oncomelania hupensis (assembly GCA_036898135.1). Lineage (NCBI taxonomy): Eukaryota > Metazoa > Mollusca > Gastropoda > Littorinimorpha > Pomatiopsidae > Oncomelania > Oncomelania hupensis. The sequence continues at coordinate 73,556,853 of CM072518.1, read as the reverse complement.
GTTCGACATCCGTTTCTGGACATGCACTTCGTTTAATTAAGAAAACGACAGAAGCGGAAGGGAAGGGAAAGAAAGAAAGAAACAAACAAAGAAAGAAAGAAAGAAAGAAAGAAAGAAAGAAAGAAAGAAAGAAAGAAAGAAAGAAAGAAAGAGGGGAGGGAGGAGGAGATACAGAGAAAGAAAAAAATCAAGAAAAGGAAAGAGAAGAGAAAAAGAAATATATTTTAAAACACAAACACCCAAAAAGCAATCTCCAAATTGCTTCTATCCAATTATTTCCTTTAAGCGACTCGTAGAGGTTATTTCCCTTGATCGCGGGACATTGTGTTCTTTTTAAAACGAGTTTGAGGCCTAGATTACCACAGCGAAAAACAAATGATAGCATGTCTAATTCAGGCTAAGAGCTGGCTAATTTCTTATATAGAAATTTCAGTTCAGTTCTTCACAATAGGTTGTCTTCAGCACATTAATATTAGTCATACATATACATATTTGCAACAGTTGACTCTAAAGGTCGTGCGCGAGCGTTGTAAAGGATTGTCTTCTATAAACAACAGCACTGGCTACTGGCTGAGCGCCCTTGGAATGGATATACAGGCTCACACACAATAAATTGAGCTCAGCGTGACGATACACTGTTAGCATAGGGTTAGTGGATTAGCCAAAGGGAGAAAATTGTGTGCCTGTGGTATGAATTGACGCACAATGACGCCAAATGGGATATAATTGCTAGTATAGCTCCGTTACGCCCTTTGAGATCCCAGTGACATGTTAAGTTGTTTATAGGCTTATCGGAGAGTTTCACCTCATTAATACGAATTAGCAAACTAGTCTATGACAATACAAACGTAAAGATTTTTTTTTTTTTTTTTTTTTAAAACGTCTTGCTCATTTGAAGAACCGGAACTTTTTATCAATCGTTCTGACCACGCTTTGGTGGTCTGGCATTCATTACTCTGATGTCAGGCAGCCTGCTACCGATCACAGAGATTTGACAGACTTGATTTGATAGGCTGTGCCAAATCAGCAGGCATGATATGCATTTCTTGTTATTTTCTAGTTGGTTGAAATTACAAGGTTTTCGATCCAAGCACTGGGTTTAGTTTAGTTTGTATTTTATTTTATGTGTGTTTTATTTTGTTTTCTTATTATTATTTCTTTGGTGGCTTTATTTTTTTAATCCAGTAGTGTGTACAAAGTGGATTGTGAGGAAAAAAACCGTGTATCTCTTAAATAGCGCTTTCTCAGCGCGCTTGCAGACACAAGATTTAACTCAAAATAATAATAATACAGTGGATTTATATTGCGCGGTTCCCCAATAAGAATGGACTCGCCACGCTTTACAGCACATTAGAATGGGAGAAAATTACAAACAACAACAAAAATCTTCACTTAAACCCTGCTTAATCAGAAGTATGTAATTATGTACACTATTAACAGTATACTTTCGACTCGGGTAATATCTCGGGGGGTTTCTCCGGGTACTCCGGTTTACCCCCACCCCTCATCCCCCACCCCCTCACCCCAATAAAATTTCAAAAACCACAACGAATATCAGATAGGCTGGGTTTGGGCGCGCCACAGGCTACGACTACGCTTTCCCCAGGGGAGGCGGCCCAGAATTTCCCGATAAAAAGGGACAATAAAGGGTCAAAAAGTCAAAATTAAATTTTAAATACACTCAAATTGATGGTCTCCTTTTTTTTAATTACCAGGACTATTCTCTGAACATCTACCTTCGTCAACGGTGGATAGACCCAAGACTGCAATTCGTGAAGTACTCGCGAGCCGAGAGATTGGAGATGGACACCAAAATCATGCAAAAGGTTTGGGTTCCCGACACTTTCTTCCGCAACGAGAAAAAGGGATCGTTCCACGATGTGACGGTTCCCAACAGGCTTATGCATCTCTATCGGAATGGTACTATTTACTATAGTATGAGGTAAGGCCTTAACTTGCTTTTTTTGTATGTTTGTTTGTTGGTTTATTAGTCTGTTTTTGGATGCATGAATAGAGAATGGACAACTTGTTCAGCCACATGACAACAGAACTTTGCAAATGGAAAATCCGTTTTTTGTTTCTCTCCTTTGAAGCATGGTATTGGATGCAGTCAATGTAAAGTTGTAATATAATATAAAAACGTAGTTCTATTCCCATTTCTATAATATAACAACGTAGTTCTATTCCCATTTCTATAATATAACAACGTAGTTCTGTTCCCATTTCTATAATATAGCAACGTAGTTCTATTCCCATTTCTATAATATAACAACGTAGTTCTGTTCCCATTTCTATAATATAACAACGTAGTTCTGTTCCCATTTCTATAATAGCCATCTCTTCACATCACAGCGCTTTGCGTTCGATTGAAGAAAATTCGAGTGATGGCATCCTATCCTATCCTGTCCCGTAACCCGGAGGTCGTAGGGGCACCACAGATGATCGTTTAACCAGCATACTCTCTCTTTCTCTGTCCTCAGCAGCCCTGATGGCTTCGCTCAGTGTCAAACCAGTCCATTCTCGAATTTTGTCCTCCCATCTCTTTTTCGGTCTCCCTTTTCTTTTACCTCCTTGCACTGTGCCTTGCAGAATGGTCTTTGCAAGGCCTGATGATCTGGTGAAGTGGCCATACCATCGGAGTTTCCGTTTCTTCACCACTGTAAGCCGGTCATCGTGTTGTCCAATAGCTTGTGTGATGGTCTGTCGGACTTCGTCGTTGGTGATGTGTTGGGTATAGGAAAGTTAAAGTTAGGGGGCGCAACTCTGTTTGCGACCAGCAGTGCACAACTCTCTCTCAACTTTTTATTATTTCAGTATCTCTTACTGTGTTTCCAGTGTTCTTATTTTGTATAGTGGTGTTTGAGTGATTGTTGAGCATAAATGTAGTGTAAGTGTGAAGTAAAAGTGTTGGATTGTACCTACCTACGAAATTTTCCCACCGGCGGTGAGTGACGGTTTTGCCGGGTCTGTGGCGCCATGTTTGTTTACGTTAGCATAAGCCTATTCGTATGGCGTCTGTAGTTCGCTACACTAGGACTCAGCTTCTTAGCTTAAACAAGCCTACATCGCGCTCTGACTCATTTGATCTCTCCTTCCTTCGCAACCCGGACTTTCGTTCTCTCCGTTGTAGAAAAAGAGGGAAGCGTGGTGGGGTAACAATTCGTATGAGAAAACGTCATCTGCGTCTCCCCCTCCCCTCCATTGTGTTAGGAAATGCCCAGTCACTCAACAACAAGTGCGACGAACTAGCAGCGTGCTGCAGGTTTATGAACGAATTCCGTGAGGCAAATCTAGTCTGCCTGACAGAAACGTGGCTTAAAGATTCAATGCCCGACCCCGACATCCCTGGGTTCACAGTGTATAGGTGTGACAGGGTGCAAGAAATTACCAACAAAAGTAAAGGCGGTGGTGTGTGTGTAATAGTCAACAGTGCTTGGTGCAGTAACGTCACAGTAAAAGAAAGTCTGTGCACTCCGGATTACGAACTTCTCAGTATTGCCCTACGCCCCTACTACTTGCCTCGAGAATTCGGACAAATCTTTGTAAGTGCAGTTTACATCCACCCAAACGCTAACTGTAAGAATGCTGCGGACAAACTTTAC